>OZ018334.1:83005135-83090089 GCA_963969495.1 Ceratothoa steindachneri
TAATGAAGTCATTTCTGTGCATTTAAGGTTTCAAATTTCGTTGGTGCATGTTTTTTTTTGTTTTAATTAAAGTTTTAGTTTTTTTAACAAACTTTTATTGAATCCACTAAGAACCCTCAAAGTTTAAAGAAGTAATAATCAAATAATAATAAATCATAATTAAATATATATAGCACTATGAGATAAAACGTAACCCAGGAGTTTTGACGTACGTAAACAACTCATATGTACGAACTCCAGTCATCACTCGGTCCTTCCTATACCACGACACCAAACTTTGTCCATTTATAGAGCAGAAGGTTGGAGCGTGATGTTAAGGAATTAGTCCTGTATTAATGATCCAAAATAATATTTGAATAAATATCTTTCATTTGCATTTAATGAATACTTCGACAATTATACTTTAGAATTTGATACATACCCAAAGAAAAAAGAATACTTGGGGAGTCTTTACAAAGCAATAAATTAGTACCCGACCTAAATCTGGCTTATGGATATCCTGTTTAAGCCCCTCTCTACCTTGTTCTCTAACACTTCTTAAAAAGAGCTCTTTTCCGCTTTAAATCCAGGTGGTTTGCTTACCTGCTCCCTAATCCAGTTGCCATGGGGACGGGATCGAGCAATTTGCAGCTTGACGCACTCGTCCTTGGTCACAATTCGTTCGACGGTGTCGACCAGCAACATCCGACCGGGCTTCAATCGACCCTTCAAATAAAGCAGAATCAGAGTTATGGTTGGAGGGAATGGTTAGTGGTTTATTCAGTTCGAGGGAGTGGTTGGTTGGACGCAATAGTTGGTCGTTTGGTTGGTTGAAGTGATTGGTTGTTTGGATGGTGGAGGGAATTGTTGTTTGGTTGGTGGGAAGGAATAAGTAGTAGTTTGTTTGGTTGGAGGAAATGGTTGATTGTTGGTTTGATTGGAGAAAATTTCGCGCTTCGTGAGGATCTATTTACGGTGTTATCCACGGATAATCTTTTGATGTATGATTACTTAATTTTAATTACCAGGTAACAATGTAATCCAATGAGGAATCGGGTTTACCACATATTTGAACTCTTTTGGGGGGTAATTCTTAGGCAAGACTTGTGTACATTTTAAAGGGAGATCCAAAAGCAAAGGCCAGAGTCACGAATCCATCACCATCCAGCGACTGAACCCAACCGCTGTGGCTTACACTCTCTCAGCTGTTGGTGAACTTCCATTCGGCCAGGTCGGGGCCGGGGCCGGAAGCCAATCTAACAAGGGATGTCCAATCAACACGGATGGAAGGATAGAAAAGACCAACGGAATGAGTAATTAAGGAAAGAACGAACGCAATAAATAATTAAAGCAAGAGCCAACGGAATAAGTAATTAGGGAAAGAGCCAACGAAGGCTTCATCCACGGGAATGCTTTCGAACGTGGTTCATAATTAGTTAAAATTAAGGATTCAGAAAAATAAAAGCAATACTACAACTTTGGCAAACCACTTTTTAGAATGTTTGAATATTTTGTTATTTTGAATTTACTTAATATTTTACAAAATGGTGTGCGATTAATAAAATAGTGTCTTCTAAAATCAGAATGTAACCAATATTTCTTATGGTTCAGCTTAAATTTAAAACTATTTTGTATTAAATATTCAATTTAATCTCCAGGGTAGAGTTGTAGAAAGAACCAGAGGTGCCACCGGCCAAAGAGATACAAAGGGGTCTGAAGTAGTTTACTAGCCCTAAACCTGAAGGGTAAGACTGGAGACTCTCGATGGCATATACACAGTCGAGATCGTCCGCGGGTGCGAGGAGAGCTGTTGGCGACTGAAGGATGCGTCGGGCCCGCGCATAATGATGCCATGTGAACGGCGCAGAGCGAATGACAACATCTCCCCAGCATTAACAATAAGACTCCTAATAGTGAACGTGCGAAAGGGAGCTGTCGCCAGATGGAGAGCTGTGTGGTGGATCGATTCCACCTTGAGCAATTCACCGTCGGCTGAGGATACATAAAACCTGCATCCGTAGTAGAGTTTTGAGCGAATAAAGGACGATAAAACCACAATGCGAGTTTTCGTCTGACGCTTCGGTACACCATGTACTGAAGCGTCAGACGAAAACAAGACAAGAAAACGGTGCAAATCCACCATTTTCAGGCGAACCCCGTTTAGGAACAAGTCCGGGTCGGGGTGGAGCCATGCATGGCTGCATAACTGCACCACCTTAGTCTTGGCCAAGGAAACCCGAAATTTGTGCGCTTCTGCATAGCGAAAGATGCGGTTCAATTTCTGTTTGAGTCTACGCTTACAGAGTTGGCATCTGAAATGGACCAGAAGATATCGAAAGGTCTTCGATGTAGATAGTAGCGAGGACGTGTACCGGCAAAACCGCGATCATACCATTGATTCTCAGGGCAGTGTGACACTACGCACTCTTCGTGCTCCATTGGGCTGAAGATGGATCCCCACAGGTATGCGGAATCGAAGATATTGCAGAAATGCAGAACTTCAGAGATATGGTTTGGAAAGGGTCACCTCTATCCGATTGCGTGGACTGTCCATGTTACCGTATCGTCATGCGGGATCATGTATTCTCATGATCGAAAACACAGTGGTGTGGTGCTGTCTACGAAGGAAGGCCTCGCAGAAGACATTTACAAGGGGGAGCAGAGCATCCGACGTTGAGTGGAACTTGCGGAAGCCGCACAGTGCATTTTCTTTTTTTTTTAAGGGGCTATCTGGCGACAGCCAACTTAGGCATAAGTCACCGTAAACAAACAGCCTAGTTCTAGGCTACTTTAAAAACATTTGAAGAGAAAACAACAATAAAAAGAAATAACTTTAGGAAGCAATAACAAAAACAACAACTAAACCTAGTTAAATAAAAGGAGGAAGGCCAGCCTCCCCCCAAAAGTCAATAAGTCCACCAGTCAATGTGCAAGCACTCGTCCCGAGTACAAACGACAGGCGGTAGCGACCCCGCCCTTCCCGGTACCGAGACAGGTATCGTGCGCGAAGATCACCTAGACTGGGACATTCGACAAGAATGTGCCGAACAGTCTGGGGGACGAAGCAGTCGTTGCAATAGGGCGCAGGCGAGCGCTCCATCAAATAGCGATGCGTCATACGAGTGTGTCCGATTCGGAAACGACAGAAAGCGACCTGAAGCCGTCGCGGCATTAGGGGATAGGTCCATGGGAACGGTCGCGGCGCAATGACACGCAACTTTAAAGTTATCTTCGACCGTCTTCCATCTTCTTTACCAAGCAGTCCGAAGAGCTGCCCGTATTCCTGCCATGTAGTCGGTGTGAGGAAGAGCGAAACGCTGGTCCGGTCGCAGAGTCCTCGCGGACTCTTTGGCGCGCTCATTCCCCGCAATTCCTACATGTCAGGAACCCGGCAGAAGATAATCTTAACATCTGCCCGGCTCGCCAAAACCGTGGCGTCACGAATATCGCGAACCAAGGGATGCAGAGATTCCAATGCCCCGAGAGCACTCAGGGCGCTTTGTGAGTCGATATAGATCACAAACCGTTCTAAAAACCGGGCACGTCACGTAAGCCCCCGTACCGAGTGGTGTATTGCCACCAGCTCAGGCGTGAAGACAGACGCAACGCCTAGGGAAGCCCCGCTGACTTCAAACAGAGGGGATACGGCGTGGAAGCCGACCCTCTCTTGGGACTTGGAGCCATCCGTATACACTGGCACGGTTCCAGCGGGACACGAGGTATGCTCCAAAAGGTCCAACGCAATACTCCCAGCGCCGTACAAGCTTTGGGAGCAGAGGCGTGGCGACAAATAGCCAAATGTGGTACCCTCCAGGGTGGGCTCCTGGGCAGAACCAGGGGCGCCACTGGCCCGAGAGCTATATCTAGCTCTCGAAGGAGTTTCCTGGCCCTAAACCCGAAGGGCATAGAGCATGACTGGCGTCTCTCGGCGGCATAGGCACCATCGAGATCAGCTGCGGATGCAGTGAAAGCTGTTGGCGACTGAGGGAGGCGCCAGGCTCGCGCGTACAGGCTAGTGATGCACTGCACGCGGCGCAGAGCGAGTGGCATCTCCCCAGTATCGACCAACAGGCTCTCAATGGAAAAAGTGCGGAAGGGACCGGTCGCAAGGCGAAGGCCGGTGTGGTGGATCGAATCCACGTCCCCCAATAAACTCGCATCCGTAGTCGAACTTCGAACGCACAAAGGATCGAAAAAAAAGTAGGGCAGTAGCCCTATCAGCGCCCCAAGCGCTGAACGTCACGGAACGGAGAATATCCATGGCGCGGGTACAACAGACCCTAAGGCTGCGAATATGAGCCTCCCAGGGAAGGCGTCGGTCGAATACAAGATCAAGGAAACGGTGCGACTCAACCACATCCAGGCGCACCCCATTAAGAAACAAATCTGGGTCGGGGTGAAGCCATGGATGGCGGCAGAAGTGCACCACCTTAGTATTAGCCAAAGAAAACCGAAATCTGTGCGCTTCGGCATAGCGAGAGACGCGGTTCAATGCCTGTTGGAGTCGACGATCCATAGTCGGCATCTGTGCCGCGCCTAAAGAGATCGAAAGGTTCTCCACGTAGAGCGTAGCGAGAACATCTTCTGGAAGCACCGAGGTGATGCTGTTGATGTTCAGAGCAAAGTGTATGACACTGAGGACACTTTCCTGCGGGACACCCTCTTCCTGCTCAGATATAAACATTGGGAGGCGTCCCCTCGCCCCCATCGTGTGGAGAGTCTCCATGATACCGTGTCGCCATGCGGTATCATAGGCATTCTCCAGATCGAAAAATACCGTGGCGTAGTGCTGTCTACGAAGGAAAGCCTCGAAGACGGCATTTTCCAGTCGGAGCAGAGCATCCGACGTGGAGTGGAACTTGCGGAAGACAGATGGCATCCGCTGTCCAGGAAAAAGTCTAATCTAACATTTACCAATTTCTCCATCAACTTGCACACGCAAGAGGTTAGAGAGATTGGGCGGAAACCGGTCGGAGTAGAGTGATCTCTCCCCGGTTTGCGAAAGGCGAGCACAGTAGCGATTCGCCAGGAATCTGGGAGAAGACCCTCCACCCAGATCCTGTTGAACAAATCTAACAGAAAGGCCATGCCTCGCTCACCCAGGTGTCGAAGCATGGGGTACGGGACATCGTCCGGACCATGGGCGGTGTCCGCGCACGAAGCGAGAGCGGAATGCAACTCTCACAGTAAACTTGTCGTTGAAGGGTTCTCCGCCTCTGGAGGTAAAGTCCAGCCGGCGGCCTTCCGCGACATCACGACTTGCATTGAATGCTGGCAGAGCAGCATCCCGGCTAGAGAATGCAGGAAAAAGCGGTCGCTAAGGATTCCGCCACGGACGCGGGGTCCGAGATTGCGGTCCCATTCTCCTGAAGAACGGGAGGGGCGTCCTGCGAGAACTTGCCCCGAATCCTCTTGACTCGCTTCCACACCTCTGCTAAAGGGGTCTTCCCGTTAAGTGAAGACACGTATGCCCGCCAAGAAGAGCGGTCGGGCGTGCTTCGAAATATACCGGAACCTAGCCCTAGCCCAACGAAATTCAGCAACAGGCAAATCGTCTATGCGGCGCTTATAGCGCATGTAGGCATAACGCCCCTCGTTTCAGGGCCGTCTCACACTCGGCCGACAACAAGAAGAGTGGTCTGCGGGCAAAACGGCCAGACGTCCTATGAATAGTAGTCAGGCCCACGGCGATGAGGTTAACGGAGAAGAACTCAACGGCCTCATCTACCGACCTAAACTCCTCGACTGAGATAGAGAATTAGGTAATTTCCTGAAATGCATGCCACCGCGCCCGCGCCAAGCACCACCGAGGTGGGCTCTCAGGCGGCAGTTGCCCTGAAAATGATATTTGAATGGGAAAGTGACCACTACCAAGGAGGTCATCGACCACCCCCCAATCAAAATCAGGCTGTGCATCCAAAGAGCACAAAGATAGATCAAGGCAAGAAAATGAAGCGGTTTTCGGACAGTGATGCGTAAACTCATCCACGTTTAGCTCTTCGATCAGATCGGCAAGGACTTGTCCCCAGGGATTTATTGAGTAATCTTCCCAGAGAGGATGCCTGCCGGTCAGATCTCCAAGCAAGAGAAAGGGCCTTGGCAACCGCGCCACGATGCGGCGGAAGACCCCCACGTCGAATTCAGCTGACGGTGGAATGTACGCAGAAATCAGAGTATACCTTCTATCCAGGTGTAGCTGCACAGCCACTGCCTGAAAGTAGGTATCTAAAGAGAAAGTAAGAACGGAGACATTATGCAAGGTGTAAACCGCGCATTCCCCAGCCCGGCCATCCCGTGGTGGTGGGGTCGCAAGACCCTTATACCCCGGGAGGGCAGGCAGGGGGCACGCGCCTAGAATGGTCTCATGCAAAACGATAGCTAACGGGGAACGGGACGAGACGAGCCTCCGCAGCTCCTCCCAGCTGGCCCGGAGTCCACGGCAATTCCATTGAAGGAATATGCCCTCCAGGCCTAGGTCGGAGACGCGGGGGCCATCCTCGAACAGAAGACCCTAACGGGAATGGCCGTACGCTTCCCGGAGGCAGAACCCCGGGCGCTGTTGGTCAGTCAAAGCGCAGAAGGTTCTGTCGCCTTCGAGGACTTATTAGGGGAGGTTTGGCTCGCCATGCGAGTCTTTTCCTCCCTCCGCCTCGAAACCTAAGGCGGGCGTTGCGGCTTCGGAGGCAGGGGGCCCTCTTTTCGAAGAACCACCGTCTCCGAGCCACTCGCTCCACCACTAGGCGTGGGCGAAGGAGCCGAAGCTCCTTTGTTGCTGTCCTCCTTTCGGGGGACAGCTTTAGGAACCCCGGAAGATGGCCTAGCGACCATCTTCAGGGGTGTTGCCTCCTGTGAGTCTAACGACTCGGTGGAGGCACGTGGCCGTTTCGCCTTACCGGAAACGGCCAAGCTGGAGAAAGAGGGGGGAGCCCTGGTTTCAGCCGGGGCTGGGTATGAACCCTTTTTGCCGCCAGCTTTACCGGGGAGCGCTCGGGTTGAGTAGATCCCGCAGAAGGGCTCCGAATTTGCGCGGAAAAAACCGTGCTCGTTGGCCTGGATGGGCCAGGAGCAGAGGGTGCCTTTCTAACTATTGAGGCATATGACGTCCCAGGCAGAGCCAGGCGCGCCAGGACCAAGTCCTTAGCCTCGCGGAATGAGATTCGATCCTGGGCTTGAACGGCCAGGATTTCTTTCTTGAGAAGATAAGCACCACATTGCTTCGAAGAAGCGGGGTGCGGCTCTCCGCAATTGACACACTTGGCCACACATGATTTAGACTTATCGTGTGCGGCCGAGGAGCAATTTACACAGACTTCGGGTGACCCCGACTTTGCACGTCTACAAGATCGATTCGTATGGCCGAAGCGGTGACAGTAATAGCACCGCCGCGGCAGTGGCACGAATGCCTTCACGCGGTAGTGGTACCAACCGGCACGCACCGACTCAGGGAGCTTGTCACAGTCGAACGTGACGAAGAGTGTAGGGGTGGGTCTCGAGGCCCCTCCCTGTTATCTCATCACACGTTCGACCTTGACCGCCCCATGGTCGGCCAGCTCTAAGGTGATATCCTCAATGGAGTAGTCAACGAGTTCCCTCGCATAAACTACTTTCACAAAGTTCATGGTAGAGTGCGGCGTCACACTCACCGGGGTGTCATCGTGTCCGAAGAGCCCTTATCTTGGCCGCCTCGGCGGGATTCACCAGAAGGCTCCCGTCCGAGAAACGGGTCACCTTCGCCTCTATACCAATTGCACTAGCTAACATGGTGCCATCAGTGGACCGAATAACGAGGAAGCGTTTGAAGCCAGCGGGCTCGAAAACGCCAGGTAACCTCTGAATGAGGGGCCCCGATGTCATCGAGGCTCCGCCCTGTGCACTTTTGGTCTTAGTCAAGGGCTCCGCAACCGGGGGGGGGGGGGGGCAGAGAGGCCGGATGTGCCGATCTTGGCTTGGTCGCTTGCCGTATCCCCCGCGGATGGAGAGGAGCCCGGAGTCTTCCTAGTCTTTTTCTTTTTTCAAGACGAGGGCGGGGAATGAACCCGCTTCTCACCTCCACCAATAGGAGCCCCTAGGCCAGATGGACCGGCCTCAGCCGGGTCCTTCTCCGAAATGGAGAAGGTCCTGGTGGTCGCATGGGCACCGGTTGGAGGAGATCCCTCCCCTCCTTGTACTGCCTCGGAGCCCTCAGCCGTTTGAGGAGGACCTTGCATAGGGGCGGATTCGGGTTCGGTGCTTGGCGCCGAGCCCGGATTCCTCCCCATGGAAGGCCCTACCGTCTGAGGCCGGGTTTCCTCAAGGACCATGTCTATCACAGGAGGGGTCTCCAGTTGGCCATCCCCTCCCAGGACATCGCAGGTCTCCTTGGCAGCGTCACCAGTCTTGTGTGGGGAGGCATGGGCCTTGACCCCGGCAAGTTTTAATATTCTTGCCAGCAGGTCTTTTGAGGGAAGCGACCGAAGGGGCCTAGCTTCCCTCTTCCCCCTAAGGTAGTTTGCCCTACCGAGCCGCTTACATGAGGGACGGTCGGCAATGGGCTGCCTGCTGGCTTTCTTGGTAGTCCCCTTAGAAAGAAAAGGATGGACTGCCGCTGGAAATAGGGAGGTGCCCGAAAGCACCTCCAGAGAAGGGGGTGAGGGAGAGTCCACTTCACCCGTAGGCGTAGGAGAGGAGTAAGCCTCCTCTCCGGTTAAAGAAATATGGAGGGGACCTCCATTTTTTCAGTGGAGCTGCCCGAAGGCGGCTCTGTCGATGGAACAGGGGAAGTTGAGGGTTGTTTTTTGTGGGGTTGTTCATCTATGGGCATGGTGACCCTATTTGTTTCACGGGATGCAATCGCTCATCACCTTTCGCAGTTGCCCGCACTGCAAGAGGTGCTTACAGGCCTGGCAGAGCCAGGCGCCGCCATTTGGGACCACCCCTCCCGCCTGGTGGCCTGGCAGTCCATCGGCATGGCGGCTCCACCTTAGACGCGGCGTAAAAAGATAGATTGTGAAGAGGAGAGGAAAAGGGATTTGAGGAAGGTATCGGTGGTGACGAAGCAGGTTGTTAACAAAAACCCATCCCGAACCGGAGCTGAGGGGTTAGGGAACGTTGTCCCCTCCCCCCTCAGCCCCGATCCGAAACGGTTGCCTGAAAAGAAGGTCAGCATCTACCCTGTGAAATTAGAGGCTAACCAGAGAAAGTTGTGGGAGAGGTTGTATGAATAGCGACGAAGTAGGGGAGAAATACAGGCTATCTGAAGGAAGGAAGAGAGGCTAAGCTGGGGCCGGACGGAGCGCTGGATCCCGTCAGCACGGCGGCCAGGGTGGCAAATCACCGCGCCCCTTACGGGGCCCACACAGTGCAGAAGACAGGCCACCTCCGCTGTCCGAAGGTTACAGAGATTGGGCGGAAACCGGCTGGGGTAAAGTGATCTCTCCCCGGTTTGCAAAAAACGAGCACTGCAGCGATTCGCCAGGTGTCTGGGAGGATACCCAATGTTCAGATCCTGTTGAACAAATCTAACAACTGCCATGCCGCGCTCACGTAGGTGTCGAAGCATAGAATACGGGACATCGTCCGGACCAGGGACGGTGTCCGCGCACGAAGCAAGAGCGGAACGCAACTTACTCAATGTAAGACTTTCGTTCAAGGGTTCTCCGTTTCTGGAAGTAAAGTCCTGTCAGCGGCCTTCAGCGACATCAGGATATGCATTTAATGCTAAAAGAGCACCATCTCGGCAAGAGAATGTGGAGAAAGCGGTATATAAAGACTACCAGGACGCCTCGTCCGAGATTGTGGCCCGGTCTCCTGGAGAAAGGTAGGGGAGTCCAGCGAGAATCTACCAAGAATCGTTTTGACTCTCTTCCACAGCTCTGCTAGTGTTCTTCCCGTTAAGGAAAGAAAGTTATACACGCCATGAAGCTCGGCGGGCATGCTTCGAAATATACCGGAACCTAGCCCTAACTCGGCGAAATTCCCCGACAGTGAAGTCGTTCAGGCGGCGGTTATACAGCATGTACGCCTAACGCGTGCGTTAGAGAGCAGTCTCACACTCGACCGATCACCATGGAAATGGAACAGATGTTCTAAGAAAAGAAGTTAGGCCCACGGCGATGAGGTTGCCGGAGAAGTACTAGCGGCCTCATCCACCAATCTAAACTACTCGAATGTGAAAGGAAGTTATTTTCTGAAAAAGGAAGCACCACATCCGCGCCAAGCACGATCGAGGTGTTATTTTAGGTTGCAGTGATTCAGAAAATGAAATGTAAAAAGGAAATGGATCACTATCATGTAGGGATTAAGCACCACCCATCCCAAATCAGAATGTGCATCTGGAGAGCACAGGGATATAGATCAAGACAAGATAATGAAGCGGTACTAGGGCAGTGATGAGTAAACATCCAGATTTAAGACGCCTATCTCCAGCTCGTCGATCACGTTGGCAAGGACCTGACCGTGGGATTGATCGAGTAGTCTCCCCAAATGGGGTGACTATCATTCAAATCCCCGAACTGGAGAAATGACCTCAGCAACTGTGCCACGACGAGGCGAAAGTCCTCCGCGTCGAAGTTGGCTGACGGTGGAATGTACGCAGAAATAACTATACCTCCTATCCAGGTGCAGCTGCACACCTCCTGCTTGAAAGGAGGTATTTAAAGCGAAGAGAAGAACAGAGGATCATGTTGGGTGTAAATGGCAGATCCTCCTACTCGGCCCCAATCCCGTGGCGGTGGAGTCGCAAAACCCTTACCCAAGGAGGGTGGGTTTGGGGCACGCGCCCAGCATGTTTTGTGTAAAAAGATATGTAGCTAAGGGAAAACAGGAAGATACGAGCCACCACAGCTCCTCCCAGTTGGCTCAGAGTCCACGGCAATTCCAGTGAAGGAATATGCGGCCAGGCCTATATCGAAGGAGATGCGGGGGACTTTTCGAAGAGAAGACCCTCACGGGAATGAGCGTACGGTTCCGGGACGGAATCAGAACCCCGAGGCTGTTAGATGAACAAGGCGATGAAGGCGTTCTCGCCTTCGAGCACTTATCGTAGGAGGCTTGGCTCGCGATGCGAGTTTTTTCCTCCCTTCGCCTCTAAACCTTTGGCGGGCGGGGCGGCTTCGGAGGCGCGGTCCCTCATTTCGGACATCTACCGTCTACGAGTCACCCAGTCCAACCTTGGGTGGGGGCGTAGGAGCCAATGCTCCTTTGGTGCTTTCCTCTTTTCGAGTGACAGCTTTAGGAACCCCGGAAGATGGCCTCGCGACCACTTTAAGGGGTGCTGCCTCCTGCGAGTCTAACGACTCGGTGGAGGCGCGCGGCCATTCGCCTTACCGCAAACTTCCCATTGTGGGAGGGAGAGAACCCTGGTTTTAGCCGAAGCGAGGTGTGAGCCCCTTTTAGCACAAACTCTACTAAGGAGGCCCAAGGGGTGAGTAAAACCCGCAGAAGGGGTCCGAATGGGCAAAGAAATGACCGTGCTCGCAGGCATGGAGGGGCCAGGAGCAGAGGGTGTCTTTTTTTTTAAATTTGAGGCAAAAGCGCTCCCAGGGAGAGCTGGGTGCGCCAGGGCCAGGTCCTTAGCCTCGCGAAATGAGAGACCATCCTTAGCCTGAAAGGCCAGGATGTCCTTCTCCAGGAGATACGCATAACGTTGTTTCGAAGGAGCGGGTTGAGGCTCTTCGCAATTGAGACACTTGGCCTTACATGATAGGAGCTTATCGTGTGCGGCCATGGAGCAACTTACACAGACTTCGGGTAAGCACGACTTTGCACGTCTACAGGAGCCATTTGTATGGCAGAAGCGGTGATAATAATAATAACTCAGTCGCATGAATGCCATCACGCGTTAGCTACACCAACCAGCCGCGCAGACTCCTGTAGCATGTCACGGTCGAACGTGACGGAGTGAGTCTCGAGGCGCCTCCTTGTATTTTCATCACATGTTCGACCTTAACCGCCCCATGGTGAGCCTGCTCTAATGTGATGTTTTATATGGAGTGTCTACGCGTTCCCTCGCATAAACCACTCATTTCAGAAAGCTCTTGGTAGAGTGCGGCGTCACACTCACGGGCGTGCCATCACGTGTCCGAAGGGCACAAATCATGGCCGCCTCGGAGGGATCCGACGCATTCGCCAGAAAGCTCCCGTCCGAGAAATGGGTGACTTTAGGCTCTCTACCAATCAAACTCGCCAACATGCTGTGATCAGTGGAGCGAATAATCAGAAAGAGTTTGAAGCCAGCGGGCTCGAAAATGCCAGGTAGTCTCTCATTGAGGGACCCTGACGTAATGAAACTCCGCTCAGCGCGTTAGCGACTTGGTCTTAGTCCGTGCTCCCCACCCGAGGGCGCCTTGGTGCTGGAATCTCTCTCTCGTCGCTTGCCGAAACCGGCAGCGGACCCGTCCTTCGCCGGAGCCCCCGAAGAGTGAGAGTAACTTTTAGTCCTATTCTTATTTCTTTTCTTTTTCGGAGAGGAGGGTGGGGAATGAACTCACTTTTCTTCACTGCCGGAAGGAGCCCCTAGGCCGGATGGACCGACATCAACAAGTTCCTTCTCTGAGATCGAAAAGGTCCTACCTATTGAAGGGGAACCAGTCGGGGAAGGAAGAAGGTTTTTCCTCTCCTTGTGAGACCTCGGGGGTCCGAGCCGTCTGAGGAGAAGCTTGCACAGTGGCGGGTTCAGGTTCGGTGTTTGGCACCGAGCACGGGTTCGACCTCATGGAAGATCCTCCATCTGGGGCTGTGTCACCTCTGGGGCCATGTCCATATAAAGGGGGAGTGCGTTTATGTGGCCATCACCCCCAAGGGATCACAGATCCCATTCAAGCTACTTTTTGTTATGTCGTCTCTGGCCGGCGAACCGACATCCATCGGGGAAGAGAGTGGGGCAGGGATACCGACCCCCTGCAAACTGTAGAAGCAGGGCTGCAGGACTGTCCAACCCTGCTGAGGTAGAGCTACTCGAAGGGACTTCAAAGATTTCAAAAGGGAAGCCTTTTTGCCGCATTTTATTGTTGTGATGGGAGTTCCTCCACCGGTCGAAAGGGCACCTCAATTTTCCTCGTCCTCCCCGACTCTTAAGGAGGGCGAGGCCGGTCTTCGAGGCAGATCTCCATGCGGTCTCCCACTATTTCTTTCTGTTGTCACCATGAGCAGAGTAAAAAGAAAAAACCTCATTGAGAATAGATAATATGACCTCCCACTGTCTTGGGAGGGTAAGGGAAATGTCTTCATATGATCGGAAATCCCAGAACGTCATCATTTACACATACTCTGTCCATGGGCTTTCCCAGCCCGGCCCTCCATTCAGGCGAAATTGTCCTGGAACCTTAACCATAGAGGATGGTTCCCACGTAGCCACCTAATTGTGTATATTGGAGGAAGGTGAGCAGAGTCGACGGTCCAGCTCACCCCGTACCTAATACTTGCCTTAGCCAGCGGGCTTTCGGCCCTCACGCTATACACTGCCATTCGACTAAGGCTCATTCATAAGAGGAGGAAAGCGAGGCGCCGGGCAACCAGAATCTCTGTGGAGAGAAGAACGGGTTTGGAAAGGAAAAGGGGGCTATGTAATAAAGGGAAGTAGAGATGGGCTGGTCCACTAAGGAGTAGGGTTGGTGATCACCTATTATCATCATACCCTGGTGCTTGGTCATCCCAGGATGGCACGCAGTCCACCAAGGCATCATGGCTACAAGACAGATCTCTCTGTACAGGTGGAAATACTCCAACTGGTACAAAGTGAGGGTAGAAAATAATACTAATAATAAATATTAAATACTAATAAGGATGAAAACAACAATATTGATAATTAATACTAATCATAATAAATAATTATAATACATAATAATATATAATAAATACTAATAATAAATATAAAAATCATACTATATAATAAGTGATAATAATAATAATAATGCAAATAATAAAAAGGTAAATTAGTGGTGAGTGGGGGCGAGGGGAAAGCTCACCAACAACTTTCCCAGGTGCCATCAGAGAGTTCAAGTCAGCCGAGCGACGGGGCCTCCCTAATTGGCACTCAGGGCGGAAGGAGGTGCGGCTCTTCCGGATATAATTGAAGGTCTTACTCATCTTTATGAACCGTTTGGGAAAGATGCGAACGGGGTTTGCATCTTTCCCAAACGAGTGAGGCGAATGAGGCGGCAGCGATATTCCTCCACATTGGAATAGACATAGAGAGGTGGGAAAGCAAACTAAAGGGGCCGAGGGGGCGAACAGGAAATCATTTTTAAAATGCCTAAATTGCAGAATAATTAGGCATTTCTAAAAAACCTAACGACACTTTAAAATATTTGGAAATTAGCTTCTTTGCATTGTGCAACATAAAAACAGCATAAAAACAGATCGGTGGTATAAAAACCACAATTATTTTGCCCTCTAATCATTATGTTCCTGTCATTATCCAGGTGTGGGACTTCGTCCAATATTGAAACTATATTTTTTTAGCGTCCTTCTGGCAACTGCCTACAATTATCCTAATGTATAGCATAATGCTAGATTTAAAAACATAACAAATCAATAAAAACACTAAACAAAAACAAACAAACCATACGACAAAAACAACAAACAAAACAAGCAAAAAAAAAAGCGATGAGGCTCGCATCCCCCTCACCAGCCTCCTCCCAAAACTCAAATAGTCCACAAGTCAGTGTGCACGAACTCCGTCCCGAGTACAAGAGACAAGCGGTAGCGAACCCGCTCGTCCCGGCACGGGAAGATCACCCAGACCGGGACTAAAGCTATACATATAAATCGGCTTAAGAACTTTTAAGGGTCATTTTCAAGAACTTTTTTTTTTTTTTTTTCAAGAGCTCATCTGGCGACTGCCTAGTTGGGCATTAGTCGCCGTATTAAAACTGGCCTAGTTCTAGGCTACTTTAAAACAAAATTAAAGAGAAAAAAAAAACAACACCCCAAAAGGGGGAAAGGAAGCAAGCTGGTGCGTCGGGAAGAGGTCCCCCCGGCGTAGGAGCGTGCAACTAAAGGAAAAAAACAAATGCAAAAAAACAAAACAAAACAAAAAACAAACAAACCTTGCTTAAATAATAGAGAGAAGGCCGGCCTCCCCAAAGAAGTCAACAAGTCAATGTGCACGAATCTGAACCGAGCACAAGGGACAGGCGGTAGCGACCCCGCCCATCCCGGTACTGGGACAGGTATCGTGCGCGAAGATCACCCAGACTGGGACATTCGACAAGAATGTGCCGAACAGTCTGGGGGACGACGCAGTCGTTGCAATAGGGCGCAGGCGAGTGTTTCGTCAAATAGCGATGCGTCACACGAGTGTGTCCGATTCGGAGACGACAGAATTTCAAGAACTAACCTTGTGAATGATCGTGTGTGGATCCGTGTCGTAAACTCCCACTTCAGAGGCCATGACCAAGAGCCTGCCTTTGGTAACATAGTAACGAGAAGGACGAAGACCATTCCTAGAAGAAAAGAAAACCTAGTCACCTTTCCTGCGCTCCGGAACAACGGCATGTGACGGTACCATTGCGGGCCGCTAAGAGACGTTAGGGTAGAACCCCACCGTGTATAATAAGACTATGAATCCATTAAATGACCTTGAATTGGGCCGTGGGACTTGCCTCCCATAAAATGCCTCTTGAGTATCACGGTTTGGATGCAAATTTACTAACTGGCACTGACCATCACTCAGCAAAATCAAATAAATTAACTAAGTGATATAACAACCAACTACCGAAACAATACAAACATAGAATGAACCTCACCCCAACACCAACAAGTACCAGATGCAACCAAAGTCCAAAAAACATCACACACCTATTCATAGACTGCCCAAACTTCACACAATCACGCACTACACACATTTCTCTTAAGCACCTGTGGACCCACTCAGGGAGCATGGTGCCCTTCCTAAGGGGCACTCACCTCGCTAAAGACGTAGAGGGTCGGGCAAGTAAAGTATAACAGAACCTCCCAAAAGTAATAAAGATCCCTCAATCAACTCCCTTAAGGGAAATAAAAGTATAAAATTTCAGCTAATTTCTCCAACAAAGGCATCAGATAAAGAACCACAAATCTCCAAATAATCACCACATTAACACCGCCTGTGAGCTCGAACCCGGACGGATTAATAAAAAAGACCCAAAGACCTGTCAAGAATAGCGCCGATGTATCTGCCGTCCGTGAAGGTCATGAGAGCAGGTCCATCCCAGGGTTCCATGACACAGGCAGCCCATCGATAGAAGTCCTTCTTCTCAGGATGCATCAGAGGATCATTGTGCCATGCTTCCGGGACCATTGTCATAACGGCCTTCAAAAGAGAGGGTAAGACCATTGCGGCGAACGATAGAATGTATCTTCCCAGTTTGCATTTACTTAAGAAATACGGAGAACATTAATGGGTTTAGTATTGAAGAGGCTAAGAGGAAACTCATGTGGAAGGTACGTTGGCCGACGAGAATACCTTAGGGCGCTAGGCCCCACGAGGACACGTGATGGGCCTCAATCTGATAAATTTCTGGAGGAAAGGTAGCTCTCCTTGCAGGTCTTGACATTTTTTTTCCTAGCGCCTATCTGACGAGTGCCGACATGGGCAAAAATTGCCGTAATAATCTTACAGCCTACTGATAGGCTAAATTAAAACCAAAATAAACAAAATTAAACAACCTGAAAAACACAAAGAAAACGCGAAAGCATTAAGAAAGAAGCAGGTCTAAGAAGGTAGCAAGCAAATTAATCATTTATATTTTATTACAAATAACCCCAAAAGTTCGTGCGACTTTTGAGTCTTTTCGGCCTCAACCTCCAATCTCGGTGTTCTTAACGCAGGTCTTAGAAGGAAAACGTGGACAAAGTACAGAATGTGAGTAATAAAATAAAGATTTGGGAAAAGTTAGAACACGAATTAAGACCAGGTGTCAAAACAGTGGTAATAATGCCTATCCTAGCATCATTTCCTTCGACCCTCTTAAGTTCCTTCTTTGAATATTAACTTTACTAAAGTTCGAGTAACGCAAGCAAATACTATCTATCCCTCTCTTTGGACCAAACATCGAGCCTGTTTTAGGTTAAATTATTTCACTGCTTCAGTATAACATTGATTATAGCGAAAAACCTACTTTATTTAAAAAGTACATTAAAGAAAAAAAAAATACCAGGCACGATTACGATGGATACTAGTAGGCCACTATTTATTTCACTAGCATTTCAATCTTGTTTTATACAATGGACACATTTATCCTTTTCATGAAGCAAAATGACCAATTAGTTTTCATATTGATATGGTAGAAATTATTGTAGATAAATAATGAAGGTATTCCGTATATTGCTTCCAAATATAACCAGAACACACTGCAGCTTTATAATTGTCAAATGCCGTCTTTATTAAATATCTATAGATGATTAAAAAAAAAAACAGCTCCATAACACAGTTTTAACTTATAAAATTATTTTTTTTTAACACGCAGTTTAATTAAGAGATTAAAAATTAAATTTATAAAAAGGCGAGAGCCGCAGGTTGCCAGTCCCAATACTACAGATAAGACATCGATAGGACTTGACCTATATAAAACTAAGGAAGACGCATGAAATATTCGTCCAGCAACTTTTCCTTCGAATTCTTCCCGCTTTTAAATATTAACCCAATCATTGGGAAGCTACCTCGGGTAATGATCGACCTCCAGCCATGACGAGGAACTCCAGGCAACAGTCAACAGCCCCTGAGTCGGAAAGGTTGGGTTCCACCACAGGGTACAACTTGGAAACATCGTCTCCATAGAGGGAGCCTTCCATGACTCCCTCACGAGCCTTCATGAAGTTCACGTTTCCTTTCAGAGTGTTAATCTCTCCGTTGTGAGCCATCAGCCTGTTTGGAGGAAAAGGTTCGACTTGATAACAGTAAATAATTGGAAGAGTGCGGAGAGTCAATATAATAAAACAAAAGGAATATACAGAAGTGTGGGATGAGTCAAGGGGCATGACGCGAGCGGTGAGGGAAATACGAGTGGAAAGTGAAGGACTGAGACTGAGGTTGGCAAAGAATGATGAAGGATGGGCGCTATGATGTTTTTTGAAGGGGGACTAACCTGGCGACTGCCATCAAAGGAATAAGCCGTCGGGTTTGTTTTTTTAATATATTCTGGGGTTTTTAAGAACAAAGCAAAAATACAAAAACCGATAAAGAAAAACAATAACACGGAAGCAAAACCAAACAAAGAATCAGGCACCCGAACATACAACCAACACCCAACCAATACCAAAGAGGAGGACCGCCTTCACCCAGAAATTGATCCCGAGTAGAAGGAACGAGTGTGATCTCTACCGTTCGTCCCGGTATCGGGACAGGACGCGTGCGAAGAAGCCCCTAGAATTGGAGATTGGACAAGAATGTGCCGGAAAGTCTGGCCAAGCAAAGTTGCCACAATATCCTTCACGATAACAGTCGCGTCGCCTTAGACAAGGGTGAATGAGCCGAAGCTTCCTTGATGCTGCCCTCCTTACGGGGAGCAGACTTATGAGGCCCTGTGGGTAGTCTTACGACCATCTTTCGGGAGTTTACTTCCAGTGAGTCAAACGATTCGGTGGAGACGCGCGACCCCTTCGCTTTTTGAGAAGGAGTAGCGTGGGGCGGGCGGCTTTTAGCCGAAGAGGGGCAGGAGCCAGTGTTCGGGCAAGATTTACAAGGTTGGCGCCGAATTACCGCGACATTGAGCATACGAAGCATGGCATACGTGACATCGTCAAGACCATGGGCGGTGGCTGCGCACGAAGCGAGAGCGGAGCGCAACTCATTCAGAGTAAATCTGTCGTTGAAGAGTTCTCCGCTTCTGGAGGTAAAGTCGAGCCGGCGGCCTTCCGCGAGATCACGACGCGCATTGAATGCTAGCGAAGTAGCATCCCGGATAGAGAAAGCGGTCGCGGACTCCACCATGGAGGCGGGGTCCGAGATTGCGGTCCCATTCTGCTGAGAACGGGAGGGGAGGTCCTGCGAGAACTTGCCCCGAATCCTTTTGACTCTCTTCCACACCTCAGCTAAATTGGTCTTCCCGTTAAGTGAATACACGTATGCCCGCCAAGAAGAGCGGCGGGCGTGCTTCGAAATATACCGGAACCTAGCCCTAGCCCAACGAAATTCAGCGACAGTGAAATCGTTCGGGCGGCGCTTATAGAGCATGTAGGCATAACGCCTGTTTGAGGGCCGTCTCACACTCGGCCGTCCACCATGGGAGGTGTCGGCGTGCAAAACGGCCAGACGCTCTAGGAATAGTAGTCAGGCCCACGGCGATGAGGATGCCGGAGAACTTAACGGCCTCCTCCACCGACCTAAACTGCTCGACTGGGAGAGAGAAATCGGTTATTTCCAAAAATGCAGACCAGCGCGCCTGCACCACGCGCACCAGGAGGGGGCTTTCAGGAATAAGCGGTCCAGAAAATGATAATTAAATAGGAAAGTGATCAGGGTAATTGTTAAGATTAGTGGCGCACGATTTTTCTTAGCGATTTTTTCGTTTTGGGGTCGCATTATATCATATATCGTTTTGAAGGGAATTTCGAAATGGGGGGCGAAACCATCCCCCCGCTATTTTTAATAATCTAGTAATAATCACTAACAAAATCGTGCGCCACTAATCTTAATAATTACCGTGATCACTACCAAAATAATATAATAATAATAAGAAGAATGATAGCAATAATAATGCTAATAATAATAACTAATAATACTCATAATAAAAGGTAAATTAGTGCTTTGAGGTGGCGAGGGCAAGCACATCAACAACTTTCCCAGGCCCCAAAAGAGCGTTCATGTCAACCCAGTGACGACGGGGCCTCCCTAATTTGCACTTAAGCTGGGAGGACGTGCAGCCCCTCTAGATACCAAGTGAAACAGACTATACAAGGTACCCTCCTGCGGGGACAAGACCAAAGAAACGGTGCGAATCCCTCACTTCCCGGCAACCCCCGATTAAGAACAAGTCCGGGTCGAGGCAGAGCCGTGGATGGCGGCAGAAGTGCACCACTTTAGTCTCGGCGGAGGAAAACCGAAACCTGCGGCGCTTCAGCCTCTGGGTCCCACCAAAGGAGATCTAAAGGTCGTCGACGTACAGGGTAGCGAGAACATCTTCAGGAAACAGCGAAGTGATACTCAGGGCAAAGAGTGCGACAGTGAGAATACTGCCCTGGGTGACAACCTCTTCCTGCCCTAGTGACCCGGAGAGGGCTCTCTAGCCCGTACGTGCAATCGAGGATCTCGTAGGAATTCAGATACGAAAGTTGGGGGGCGTCCCCTCGCCCCAAATCAGCATGAGAACCACGAGTGACATACTTTTCCAAGACGTTGAGATAAATCTGCTTTAAGCAAAATAAAAATCTTGACTTCCTTCTGAATGTCTGACCATTACAACAATCAAACTAAAGGCTGGCCCCACGGGGAACCATGATTCTTTTTATCCCATAGTTTCAATTTAACTCCCTTCCAAACCCAAATAAATCTTTCTAGACCATTTTAAGTTTTATTAATAACAGAGTTAGGTCTTAGCATTAAAAATCGTACTACTTTTATCATATGGTTTAGATAGGGAAAATAGACCTACCTCAAAGGGTGTGCTCTTTCCCAAGTCGGAAAAGTGTTCGTTGAGAACCGAGTATGGACAAGGGCCAAGTACGTCTCAAATTTAGGGTTCTGAAAAAAAAAGAAGCTTCAGATTCTTAATTCCCTTAACATTTTCTTCCCCTCGAACCCCAGATGATTAAATTAGCAGATTTTTATAGCAGTTACCAACCTCATTTGGAGACGAGAAATTCGTAGTTTAAACGCACGATAATAAGTACAACTATTGATGAGTGTCTTCGATAACAAATGAAGGAGGAGGATAAGAGAAATTAGATGCGGCATTAGATTCTAGTTACTCTAAGGAAGCTCCTGAGGAGCGAAACTGCAGTAAAAAAGAACCACTTGTGGTTTCTCTTGTCTTACCTTCCCAAGTACTAATATATTTCACACTTCATTATAAATTACTCCAATAAAGCGAAATATGATGGAAAAGAAATATATATATATATATATATATATATATATATATATATATATATATATATAAATATATATTTCTTCTCACCGGGGGGGGGGGGATGACAACATTTTTATACCACGCCCCAATGTTTTTTTTTACAATTCCAAAAAACGCTATATACTCGTAGCTATGCAAATTGGTATGAACTATATAGAAAATAAAACTTCACTTTTATACTTACGTTGAGATTTTTTAAAGTTTGTTTTGACTGGACCAATTTTATTTATATATCTGGGTCTAACTTTGCTGTCGATATAATTAATCATTAAGTGCTTTAAATTTTGATCAGTCATCCTTGATCTCGGCTTAGTTTCATGGAACCAATGCTTCCGAATTTGCCTCTATTTTGCTTTGCGAAGAAATTTGGAAAGTCTTGGCAAGGCAAGATATTCCAAAAGGTTGGTCATATAAGTTTCCCTTGGAACCGGAGGCAGCTCTTCAATTTTTCCTTTTAAAATGAAGTTACTTTTCAAATTAATTATTTCCATCTGTAGCTCATTAGGAGATATCTTAATCTGTTGCTCACTTATAGAAATTGGGTTTATACATAAATGTGATGTATATTATTTTCTTGTTTGGAAAAATCTTGAGAGCTTCAAAGAAACTGTAATAAACTTAATTTATAAGATCAATTCCACCACCATCGACATTTTCACTTTGCCTTTTCAAATGTGGAAATTTTTTTAAATACCAGTTTCTACCCGAAAAATCTCCAACTTTAATTTTAAATGCATTGATGTCATTTTCTAAATGGGAAATAGTTTATTTTCGCCGTCAGATCATTACGAGTAAGATGATTAGTTATATCGACTAAGAATGTTAAATCAAATAACCGGGCACTATCACATTGCAAGTCTCCTCAGCTAACTCATTTTTCTCTCTTAAAAAATCATAACTTTTTTTAATTTCCAAAACCACCATAACGCCTGCCCTCTGGATAGCCAACGCACTTCACATTAAAGAAGGTGATCTCCATACTGAGATTCTAAAAATTCACAGTATTCTCTAAATTTCCTTCGATTTAGTGATCTTGCTCTAATTTTGTTGACAAATCACGACAGTGGACATCACATCGTGCAGTTAAGTGTTTCCGCACAAGAATTCTTGGTGGATAATACAACAGTATTTAAATAAATGGTGACTTGAGAATTTTTCTTGCAAAGCCAACATCGCTGCTAACCAGTGAAGGAGCGCCGCCAGTACAACAACTAACGTTTGTTTAAATCTACTTCTAAATCTTCTAAACATAATTTTACTTTTTCAAAGATATCACTCAGACATTTTGGTTGTGCCATGCAAGGCTTTAAACCAAAGTAGTTTTTTCAAAAACATTGAAATTATTGTTAATACCTCATAAACATATATAATTAAATAGGCCTAGGAGAAAAAAATTACGTTTTGTTGAGATGTTCCAATTGGTCAGATACATCATGAGTGTGTTCTTTTATGCGTATGGTCGGCATGGTTATCGTTTGTTTTGACAAAGGAAGTTCAGCCACTTTAACAATTTTTGTCTCACCAAGTTTTCTTGCGAATATTTCTAGACAGTTTCATAATTTCTTCAGCATCACTAAATGGCTTCCATTTTTTAGCCAGCATTTTTATATGAGGTTTCAGTTACTGAGAGGCTTCATTTCTGCATCTTAAAATTATTGTGCCGCACTAATTTAAGTTTATCTTCTATTTCTTTTTTGTGATGCGTCATGTAATACCGAATAATACCGTGTCTTCTATTATAAAACAATGTCTCTACGTATTGCAGTTTTCCTGATGGACTAGGAATGAAAAGAAATTCGCGCTCTCATTCGGCATGAAATTGACGATTATCATCCCCTATATTCAGCCTTTATTTTCAATATTTTGTTGGTCATTTGAAGGAAGAATTTTAAAAAATATTACACTTGCAATGCATGCAACTGCACAGAGTTGCCAGAATTTTTTAGCTAAAGTAGCAAGCGGGGTTATCAAAGAGTAGCAACGATTTTTTTTAATTTAAAAATTACTTATCTAGTGATAATTAAGAAAAATCATTAAAATACTATTTACAAAATCTCAAATTGATCAATTTAACATGGTTTTCAAACTCTCGATCTGCCTGTTCGGTGACAGCTCAGATGCAGTGATATAGAATAGCATCAAAGAATTATTTATAATTATTGAACAACAAATGAATGTCGCTATCTTTTTGACCCTTATACCCGACTCCGCCCCTCCACATACTTAACAATGGAAACAAGCGGTAGGTCCTAGCAATGAAATGTGACGTTTACGATTTATGTCGGCTGCTATTTTAGGATTTATCCACACAAAACCTTTTTATAATCGAGGAGATACGTGTCACATGAAATGATTCAATGCGCCACGGGTTGGCCACCCCTGCTCCACCCTTAAGTTAGCAACAACCCACGATGTGAACCATAAACTCACAGCCAAGTCAGAGAAATAAGTCCAGAGCTGATCAGAGGTGAGTTGCCCTTTGTAAACGATTGTGGACAGAGACAGGGAGCAAATGTAGAAGCGTCGCCGATGCTCGGGAATGGTGTGTGTGGCTCGTTTGCGAGTCATCCAAATCTGAAAAATCAGTTCATTATTTTCCTTTCAAAGGGCCATCCGATCATGGAGATTAAATTACAGTACAACCCAAATTGCGCTTAAGGTATAAATAATAATTTAAGATAGGAACGAAAACCAATGGATCGTCTCAGTCAGCAAAGTAGTAGGAAGTTGAGACGCTAATCCCTCCCAAGGAGAAACTAAAAACAACATATATATATATATATATATATATATATAGAGAGAGAGAGAGAGAGAGAGAGAGAGAGTGAGGGAGAGAGAGAGAGAGAAACACATATACATACAAATTCACATACACACATGTATACATTGAGGTCATAAACCCACAAATAGGGGTAGGGCGTGGAAGCCGACCCCAGCTTCGGAATTGGCGCCCTCCGTATACACTGGCATGGATCTAACGTGACCTGAAGTATGCTTCAAATAGGCCCAACACTAAACTCTCGGCGCTGTGGAAGCTTTGGAAGCAGAGGCGTGGCGACAAGTGGTCAAAGGTGGTACCCGCTCCAGAGTTTAATCCTGGATAGAAGCAGAGGTGCCACGAGAGTTCAAGAGCTAGATCGAGGTCTCGAGGGAGTTTCCTAGCTCTAAACCCAAAGGGCTAAGGGTATACTGGTGTCTCTCGGCGGCATAGGCACCGTCGAGATCGGTCGCGGATGCAGTGACAGACGTTCGTGACCTAGAGAGAAGCCGAGCCCGCGACTACAGGCATATAATAGAGTACGGCTCAGAGCAAAGAGCATCTCTCTGAAATAGACAAGCAGTTTATTAAGAGGATGTGCGTAAGGCACCGGTCGCCAGACCTAGACGTGCGTAGTGAATACAGTTTACCCTGCGCAATTCACGCTGAACTGCGGATGCGTAAAGCTCGTAACCGTCGTCAAGATTTATGCGAACAAATGAAGCATAAAACAAAGTGGTAGCACTATTAGCACCAATTGCTGAACATCAGAGAACGGAGTTTGCCCATATCTCTAATACAAAATACCCTAAGACTGCGGATATGGGCCTTTCAGGAGAGGTGCCGGTCGAAACCAAGACCAAGGAAACTGTGCGAATCCACAAATTCCAGGCGAACTCAGTTTAGAAAAAGTCAGAGTCAGGGTGAAATCGTGGATCGCGGCAGAAGTGCATCACCTTAGTCTTGGTCAAGGAAAACCGAAACCTGTGCACTTCAGCATAGCGAAAGATGCGTCTCAATTCCTATTGGAGTCGACGCTCCCGAGTTGGCATCTGGACCGCACCAAAAGAGATCGAAGGTCGTCCACGTAGAGGGCATCGAGAACATCTTCCGGCAGCATCGAGGTGATACTGTTGATTCTCAGGGCAAATATTGCGAGATTGAAGACGCTTCCCTGTGGGACACCGTCATCCTGCTTCATTGGGTCGGGAAGGGCTCCACCCACCCGTACGCGAAATCGATCTTGCAGACTCAGAAAAAAATATTGGTAGGCGTCCCCTCGCCCCCATCGTGTGGAGTCTCCATATCGCATCGCCATGCGAAATCATAGGCCTTTTTCGGATCGCAAAAACACCGTGGTGTAGTGCTGTATACGAAGGAAGGCCTCGCATACGCATTTTCCAGTCAAACCAAAGCATCCAACATGGAGTGGAACTGGAGGAAGCTGCATTGTGCAGAAGATAGGTGGCATCTGCTGCCTGGAAAAAAGACTAATCTAACATTTACCAATTTCGCCATCAACTTGCACACGCAGGAGGTTAGAGAGATTGGGCGGGAAACTGGCCAGTGTAGAGTTTTCTCTCCCACGTTTACGAAAAGCGAGCACAGTAGGGATTCGCCAGGAATCTTGGAAGATACCCTCTGACCAGATTCTGTTGAACAAATCTAAGAAAGGTGCTGAACGTCACAGAACGAATAATGTCGATAGCGGGAGTACAAGGAGCCATAAGGCTGTGAATCTGAGCCTCCCAGGTGAGGTGTCGGTCGAAAACAAGACCACGGAAACGGTGCGAATTCATCACTTCCAGGCGGGGTTGTAAAACGTTCATACCCCGCCAGGGTGGGCAGTGGGCACGCACTCAATATGGTCTCATGAAGAAACGGGCAACAGGAGGAGACCTCTCCGGAGCGTCTCCCAGTTGGAATTCAATGAAGGAAAATGCCCTCCAGGTGTAGCTACAAGAGGATACAGAGATGGCCTTGATGTAACTCCTCACTCCCGCCTATTCCGTCTCAGATGACTTTTGTAATTTACAGGACCTCCAACTATGGCCGCTTTAAATAACTATGTTCGGCCCTGTGCACCAACGTAAACACAGTGGAAGTTGCCCAGCGGACGGTAACTCCTCAATGGCTGCAGATCTCAAATGGGCAGCTGGGAAGGGGGGGCAGGTGCGAGAGAGTGAGTCCCTTAAAAAGGCTTATTACTCGTCGATATGAGGGGCATGATCTGAAGGTCTGTCATATGTTAGACACAGAGATCGGACCTCAGCACTTTTAGTTGACCTAACAACCAAAATGGCAGCCGAGGCCGACTCCATAGACATTACAGCCGCCTTTAAGTGTTACTTAATTGAAGACTCTAAATCTTCCAGTAAATCAACACTGTAAAATTATCAGGCAGTTTTAACCAAATACATATTAACTCAAAGCTTCTTCATTTAAAAACATATTTTATCCCTACAGGGAAGAGCCAATTTATTCACAAAAGGCACCGTGTTTTCTACACATATGGCTCAATTATAATTAGTACTCTTTTGAGTTGAGGCAAATTTTAAGGGCTAAAAAAAGCGTTACGGTCAAATCCCAAATACTTGGTCAAAAAAAGCAGCATTCGTTTGTTTTTTACTGTAGCCAGTACTCTCTAATTTATGTACAAATCGAATGTGCTAAGACGAAGATCCAAAAATAAGATTGATCATTTGATGAGGAATTTAGAACTTTTGCAGCCACCATTTTTATTATATCAGAGCAAAATGGAAGGTTAAAAAATAGGAGATGTGGGTTCGATACAATTTGAAACTCAAAAATTACGAAGTCATGAATTCATCATCGCATATTGTGAGACGGTTCCATGAAAATTCCACCGATAAAAATTACCACCACTAAAGTTCTACCCAACGAAAATTCCAACCATGAATTCTGTGAATAAATAAAAAAAAAACATTTAAAACTTAGATTCTATACCATTACAAGGAGGTGTAGTGAATACTTAGATATGAATGAAAAACAAAATCATATCCTAAAAAAAGGTTATTGTTAGTTTGGTGCAGTAGTAAAAAATCCTCCATGTTGGGAACCGGAGAAAACAATAACAGTTGTATTGTCGACAAATTGCTGTAATGCAATAAAGTGGTTATCAAACAGCCTATATTGGTCAATAGATGAGAGTAATTTACAGTCCGCGCCATAATACTTGGCGCAACCTTTTTCCCCCCTCACCTCAAGAAGGTCTCGGCCAGAAAAATAAAAGGTTATCGGGCAGTTACAGAGGGATTAATACTTACTTTAGGTGTCTGTGTGTAAGCTTAGAGAATTGTGATATGAAATTTTGCAACAGCATCCATATTGACCTGACATTTGCCCACTGATTGTCATCTTCTCATGCACTATTAACTACCTATTTACACTAAAAGTTCCAATAAATGAGAAGACATAATTCGCGTATTTACTGAAGTTGTGGGAAATAGAGCTACAGACTTTAATAGCAATGATCTTGCTATTTAAAAACAAACAAACGTCAGTTCAAGTTTATTGCCTCCAAATTTCGTTACCCTGAAATAAACGGTTCATGAACTATGGAGAAAAATTGTGGCAAAATAGTGGTAGGAATACTTTCTGCATATTTATTTACATGTATCAGTTTGCCTTACTACCTACTAATATAGCTGTCTATCTTCCTACATAACACCCTGTACCGAATCTTGCCTGCATTCAAATCTACCCCTTTCTATTTAAAACCTATACTCTTCTCTTTTTCTCACGACTAAAATTGCCAGTAATCGCAATGGTCCGCCCATTTTTTAATTGTAAACAAAATTTGTAAAACCACACGAACATTTTCATTCACTAGAACTATGTATGTATTACGTAACGGACAAAATGTGGAACAGTTAGCCAAATATCAGATTCCGACCATGACTCATTCACGCGTTGACGTTCAAATGAAGCATTTTTGCAGTTTACAAAGCAATTAGATCTGGCCCAAATTTACCGGGTTTTGGTAGATAGCAAAACGCAATTCATGTCACATTCAAAGCACAAACAGGTCCCAACCCTCCTCACCCCGGGCTATTTTTAGACTTCGCTATGCAATAAATTACAAGTCTCTCACGACACGGGGAAACAAAAGGTGTC
Organism: Ceratothoa steindachneri; assembly: GCA_963969495.1. NCBI lineage: Eukaryota > Metazoa > Arthropoda > Malacostraca > Isopoda > Cymothoidae > Ceratothoa > Ceratothoa steindachneri. The sequence goes on from OZ018334.1 coordinate 83,033,036, forward strand.
AAGGCGAGTTTGACGCAATGCGTCAGGGTTGAGAGAATCGAAACAAAACGAAGGCGTCCATGACCTTGGACATGAAACTATCCAATTTAAACTTGAAAATTGAGCTGCTACTCATCCGCAGTCTTTAAAATAGAAGGAAGGAAAACAAGGCCATCTAGCAAGAATGTTTATAGGAAAAAGTCCACATAGAGATAAACATAAGGAGGAAGCGAAAATTTAAGAAAATACGCGGCTCGTCACAATCGAGACGCATGCGCGGCTCTCGTTTTGAAAAAAAAGGAGATGACTCGGGTCTCGTAGACTAGAGGAAAATGGTAAAAGGTTTATATTAATCTATGAGAGCATCTGGCGAACGCTAACAACCAGCTTATCTTTATGTTTTAGTTATACAACCCACTGCCAAAAAACTAGCACAAACAAAAATGGCACACTAGCACCGAAGAGAGGGCAGGTCCCTCAGGGGTCTGAGCATGAACCCAAAGGCTATATGGAGGAAGGCCCGCTGCCTCCCAAAACTCGGTCAATCCATAATTGGGGTGCACGAACAAGTCCCGAATACAAAGAACATAGGGTAGTGACCCCGCAGGTCCTTATACAAGGTACGTAGCACGCGCGTCTTTTAATATTATATATAGGGGGAGGGGGGTGTACAAGAGCATGAGGGCCGAAATTTAAAATTAAACGGCTTAAATATGTAGCTAATTTATGTTTTTTTAAAATTAACGAAATACACGCTTCCCTGGACTGAGCCATTCAATAAGAATGTTCCTGATAGTCTTGTGACCCAACGACAAGTCACAATAGCGTTCAGGAGAGCGCCCCATCAAATAACTGCGTTCCGCGAGTGTGCCCCGACTCGGAGATGAGAGAAAGCGACTGTCGCGCCATTGGGGGACATGTGCACGGAATAAGTTGTGGCGCAATCGCACACAACTTTAGATTCTCATCTTATTTGCCATGCAGCCCCAAAGACTGACCTGATTCTTATCATGTAATCAGCGTAGGGGATAGCGGCCCTATGGTCCGATAACTCAGTTCTTGCAGAAGTTTGGCACCCTCCTCAGAGAGCTCATTTCCCGCAATTTCCCAAATCCATGAATCCAGCAAAAGAATCTCAATATCTTGCCTTATCACAGCAGCCATGGCATTAGAGATACTGCGACCAGGGTATGCGGAAATTCCAATGCCTCGAAGGTAACGAGTGATTAAGATATTATTATCTGTGGAAGAATAAGGAGAGAGAAAATGATTGTATTTTCTCTTCCCGCCTTATCCGGTACCTCGGTTCTCCGTCATCCCCCCCTTCCCCCGACTTCCCCAGTTCGCCGTTGACCGTCTGCCCCAAGCAATTTCCCAATACATATTCATCATGGAGTCATTCCGTATTCATCATTCATTATAATTCGAGTCATAAAGTCTAGCGTTACGAAATCCCGTTAACTCGCCTATATCCTGCTGCCCTTAGACTCGTACTTTGCATAAACAAGCCTACCCACTGACCGCAAGCACCGGTATGTTTTCGCTTATCCCTTTTGAGTAGGCCAATTTAAAGAATCAAGTTATATTTTTGCCGTGAGTCCATTTTTTGCACCCATCACGAAAACACCTTCGGTAAACCCAGCCTATCTAATATCAAAGCCAGCGGTCAAACGAATTCCCCTCTGCGCCGAAGCCTACTACAAAAACGCTCGGCGCCCCTATACCCTTGACCCGCTATAGAGAGTAGAAAAAGCTATAAACTGTGTCCTCCGGAGCTATAGACACACGCATCGCCAGGGAGAGCCCCGCCGGCTTCAAATAAGTGGGAGTAGGCGTGAAAGGCGCAGCCTATCTCCAAATTTCGAGTCATCTCGTCTACACTGACATTGTCCTAGCGTGAACTGCGTGTGTTGCAAGAAATTCGTGCATAGCCTAAGACTAAACAAATTTGGCGTTAAAGCTTTTTTGCACGTCAAGATGTTTTATCTGTATGGCGGAAGCGGTGTTATTTGTAACCCTTCCACGGTTAAGGCACGAATGCCGTCACACGGAGGCGATATCTTCGAGCACGCAGACTCGGAAATCTTATCCAAGTAAAATGTGACGCAGTGTGTCGGTGTGTCTCTAGACCCGCCCTCTTCCCCCAACGACTGGCCTTTGCTGCCGTGTGGTTTGTTTTGCTTTGCCGTTTTGTTTTTTTTTCTAATATGGCCAATTAATATACGAAATAAAATTACGGCGATTTTGCTTTGCCCTTGGTGGCAGTCGCCAAATGGGTTTGGGGGGGGTTTCGGATCTTTGTATTTGATCCGTCCGGAGACTCCGCCCAAAGTTAAATGAATAATGGCGTAAATACAATAAAAAGATCAGTAATAAAACGAATTTCCGAATTTATTTTATAACCTATGCGAAATAAGTGGAATTATTAGAATTATTAAACCTAACCCTTTTGACCTTCCTTTATAAAAACTCTTAAAAGGCACTGGAAAATTACGTATTTTTCAAAAATTTATAAATGTTGATTTTTATTAATCACATAACATTCTTGGCCGCGACCCAATACTGCTAAAATCAATCAATCTTTGCCCTATTTATAAAATTTACTTTTGAAAGCTCTTTCGGCAGGAATCGCCTAACATCCAAACCCGATCGATGGCCATCACTCGCAGAATGCAACTTTATAAATGACGTCACAATCTCATTTCGTCGAAAGGAGGTTAGACTTATCCAGGCCTAAAAATATGATCAACTAGGCTACAGATGATGATGCAGTCATCTTTAAAAAGGTCACGATTTAGATTTAAGAGGATGAAACCAAGGTTTTCAGTTAATTACTTAAAATTTTGGCATCTGAATTTAAGCCTATGCCTAGTTTTTCGATAAGGTCTACTTTTTATTTTATACAAATTTGAAGAGAATATGAAAACGTGCCGGACAGGGTTTTTTTCGGGGAAGGGGGACCAAACAATCATCGCAAGAAGGTTCAGCGGACCACTTCATCAGATGGCTTTGAGTCCCGCGAGTGTCCGATTAAGAGGCGACAGAAAAACGACCCGAAACCGTCGAGGCATTAGGGGGCGGTAGGCCCATGGGAAAAGTCTCAGCGCAATGGCCCGCGACTTTAGGTTCCCATTGACATCTCCCATCTCATTTGCCATGCAGCGCGAAGGACTCGACTAATCCTTGACTTGTACTCAGAGAGGGGGAAATAGAAAGGTTGATCGGGCCCCGCTCAGTTCTTACAGTGTGGTTGGCGCCCTCCTTTCCCGCAATCCCTACATATTCAGAAACGGAGCACAAGACAATTTCGACATCTCAAAGCCTCGGGGCAGCCATGGAGTCACGAGGGTGCCCAGATTCCAAAGCCTAGAGGGCACCTAGAGCGGTCTATGAGTCACTAGTTATCACAATCCGGCCTCAAAAACAGGGCTGAAGCGTCATCTCCCTTCCCGAACGATGTAATGCAACCACGGAAAAGACCAAGGAGGTTTAAATAAGGGGGATAGAGCGTGAACGCCGACCCCCTCTTAAGTTTGGAAGCATCCATGTACATAGGCAAGGCACCAGCATTGCACGGCATGTGCTCAAGTGCTCAAAATAATTCGAACGCATTACTCCCGAAAGTAAGAAGCTTTGGGAGATTGCGATAAGAATTCGGGTGTTACCACCCAGAGTGGCGTCCTGGGCAAAACCCCAGACGACACCTGTCGAGATTTATATTTTAAGATGCCCATTTGACGTCTGCCTAATTAGGCCTAAGTCGATATAATCACCTTACAGCCTAACGCTAGGCTAAATAAAAAAATATGCAAATGAACACAACAGAAATTTTTAAAAAATATGAAGCATTTTTTTTGCATACTCGGGCAAAAGTCTCCGTACTCACAGCCCAGCTAGATTAAGAAACAAATATATAAATAACAAATAAAGATAAAAAATGAAAAAAAATGACAAAAAAGGAAAAAGGCAATAAATACACACAAAAAAAAACAAGATTAATCAACAAGAAGGAAGCGCGCTCCGGCGTCGAGGGTAGACCAGCCTCACCCCGGCGCAGGAACATTTAACCTACAACAAACAGTCAAATTAAGTGGAGGAGGCTACAAGAAGCCAAAAGAAGAAAGCACGCTCCGGCATCGAGACGTGCTTCCTATAACACAGTTAAATAAAATGGAGAAAGCCAATCTCCAAAATGTAAGTTTGTTCACAGCTCTGTATATGAACCCGACCAGAGTACAAAGGACAAGCGTTAGCGACCATGCTCGTCCCCATACGGGGACAGGTAACGTGCGCGAAGGTCACCCAGACTGGGACATTCAACAAGAAGGTACCGAACAGTCTGGAACACAACGTATTGGAAGCAATAAAAAGCACGTGAGCGCTCCATCAAATGGCGGTGTGTCCAATTCGAAGACGACATAAAACGACCTGAAGCCATCGCATGATTGGGGGAATAGGTGTGTGGGAAGAGTGGCGACGCAATGACACGCAATTTAACTTCCCCTGATTCTTACAATGTAGTCGGTGTGGGAAAGAGCCAAACGCTGGTCTGGTTCCCAGGTCCTCGTGGACTCTTTGGTTGCCTCATTCCCCGCAATTCTCACATGACCAGGAAGCCAGCCAAAGATACTCTCGACATACACCCGGCTCTCGGCAACCGTGGCATCATGATTACCGCCTACCTAGGGGTGTGGAGGTTCCGATGCGCCGGAGCAATCAGGAAGCTTTCTGAGTCGCTCTAGATCACAAACAGGTCTCCGAAGTGGGCACGGAGCGTTATCTCCCGTATCGAACGATGTATTGCAACCAGTTCGGCCGTGAAAACAGACGCGGTGCCTGGTAGAGCCTCGTTTACTTCAAACAGAGGGGATACAGTATGGAAACCGACACCCTTCACGGATGTGGAGCCATCCGTATACACTGGCCGGATCCAGCGTGATATGAAGTGTGCTTTAAAAAGGACAAACGCAATACTCCTGGCGCTGTAGATGCTTTGGGAGCGGAGGCGTGACGAAAAATAGTCAAAGGTGGCACCCTTCAGGGGCTCATCCTGAGCAGAACCAGAGGCAGTACCGGCCCGAGATATACACCGAGCTCTCGAAGGAGTTTTCTAGCCCTAAACGCAAAAGGTTTTGGGTATGACTGGCGTCTCATGGCGGCATAGGCACCGTCGAGATCGGCTGCAGCTGCAATTATAGCCGTTGGCAAGTGATGGATTGGCTAGGCTCGCGTGTACATGCGCACAGTGTAGATCGAGTGGTATATCTCCAGCATCGACAAGTAGGCTCTCAATGATGGACGTGCGGAAGGCAACGGACACCAGGCGGAGAGAGATGATGTGGATAGCATCCACCTTCCGCAATACACGCTCGGCTGCGGATGCATAAAACTCGCATCCGTAAAGCTTCGAACGAAAGGATCGATAGAAGAGTCAGAAACCCTATCAGCACCCCAAGTGTTGAACGTCATGGAACGAACAATGTCCATGGCACGGATACAGGAGCCCCCAAGGCTTCGAATATGGGCCTCCCAGGTGAGGCGTCGGTAGAAAACAAGACCAAGGAAACTAAGAATCTACCACTTCCAGGTGAACCCCGCTTAGGAACAATTTCGGTTCAGGCTAGAACTGTGGAAGGAGGCAAAAATGCACCACTTGAGCCTTTGACAAGGAAAACCAAAACCTGTGCGCTTCGGCATACGCAGTTATGCAGCATATGCGGTTCAATGCCAGTTGAGGTAGACGCTCCAGAGTTGACATCTAGAACGCACCAAAAGTGATCGAAATATCGTTCACGTAGAGCCTAGCGTGAACATCTTCAGGCACCACGGAGGTGTTACCGTTGATGATCAGGGCAAAGAGTGCGACACTAAGGACACTTTCCTGTGAGGCAACCTCATCCTGCTATATTGATGGGGATGGCAATCCCTACCATTACGCGGAATCGACGATCTCGAACCCATTGTGTAAAGAGCCTCCATGATACCATATATCCATGCACTACCATAGGCATTCTCCAAATCAAAAAACACCGTGTGGTAGTGCAGTCCACGAATGAAAGTCTCGCAGACAGCATTTTACAGTTGGAGCAAGGCATCCGATGTGGAGTTAACTTATGGAAGCCACATTGTGCAGAAGACAAGTGGCCTCCGCTGTCCAGGAAAAAAACTAATCTAACATTTACCAAATTCTCCATCAACTATCACACGAAAGGTTAGAGAAACTGGACGTAAACCGGCAGGGGTAAAGTGATCTCACCCCGGTTAGTGAAAAGCGAGCACAGTAGCTATTAACCACGGCTCACAGGATACCCTCTGTCCTGAGATCGTTTACCTAACAGATCTAGCAGAAATACCATTCCTAGCTCATCTAGATGTCAAAGCATGGCATACGGGACAACGTACGAACCAGGAGCGGTGTCCGCGCACGAAGCGAGAACGGAACGCAACTCACTCAACTTAAACCTGGCGTTGAAGGGTTCTCTGCAACTCGAAGTAAAGTCAAGTAGGCGGCACTCGGTAAGATCACGATATGCATTTAATGCTAGTAGAGTTGGATCTCACATAGAGAATGTGGAAAAGCGGTCGCGAAAGACTCGGCCGAGGAGCCGGTCCCATTATCATGGAGAACAGGGCGGGGCGGGGGAGAGGCTGCGAGACTTGCCCCGAATCCTTTTGATTCGCTTCCACACCTCTGCAAACTGGTCTTTCCGTTAAATGAAGACACCCATGTCCAACAGGAAGAGCGGCGGGCGTGCTTCGAAACATTCCTGAACCCAGCCCTAAATCAAAATTCACCGAATGAAATCGTAAGGGCAGCGCTTATAGCGCATGTAGGCATAGCTATTCTGTTTGAGGGCCACATCACACTGCTGACCATCACGGAAGCGGTCAGCGTGCAAAACGGTCAAACGTTCTAGGAATAGAGTTTAGGCTCAATGCGATTAGGTTCACAGAGAAGAACGCAACCGACCTAAAGTCTTTGACCGGGACAGAAAAACCAGTAATTTCCTGAAATGTGTACCACCGTCGCGGGGGCAGGGGTCCCCCCAAAATGATATTTGAATGGGAAAGTGATAACTACCATGGATGTCATCGACCACCTCACGACCAAAATCGGACTGGGCATCATGCAATCACAAGGATAGACTGAGGCAGGAAAATGAAGCAGTTCTCAGGCAGAGATGCGTAAGCTCATCCCCATTTAGGATACCTATCTCCTACTCGTCGATCAGATCGGCAAGTAGCTGACCCCCTGAGATAGATTGAGTAGTCTCCCCGAAAGAGAAAGGGACTCCCCAACCGTGCCACGAAGGGGCAGAAATCCACCTCGCACCCCTTTAAGAAACAAATCTGGGTCGGGGTGAAGCCGTGGATGGCGGCAGAAGTGCACCACCTTAGTCTTGGCCAAAGAAAACCAAAACCTGTGCGCTTCGGCATAGCGAGAGACGCGGTTCAATGCGTGTTGGAGTCGACACTCCAGAGTTGGCATCTGGGCCGCGCCAAAAGAGATCGAAAGGTCGTCCACGTAGAGCGTAGCGAGAACATCTGACGGCAGCACAGAGGTGATGCCGTTGATGCTCAGGGCAGAGTGTGACACTGAGGACACTTCCCTGCGGGACACCCTGCTCCTGCTCCTTTGAGCCGGAGAGGGCTCCCCCCACCCGTACGCGGAATCGACGATCTCGCAAAAATTTAGATATAAACATTGGGAGGCGTCCCCTCGCCCCCATCGTGTGGAGAGTCTCCATGCTACCGTATCGCCAAGCGGTATCATAGGCCTTCTCCAGATCGAAAACCACCGTGGCGTAGTGCTGTCTACGAAGGAAGGCCTCGTAGACAGCATTTTTCACTCGGAGCAGAGCATCCGACGTGACGTGGAACTTGCGGAAGCCGCACTGTGCAGAAGACAGATGGCCTCCGCTTTTCAGGAAAAAGGCTAATCTAACATTTACCAATTTCTCCATCAACTTGCACACGCAAGAGGTTAGAGAGATTGGGCGGAAACCGGTCGGAGTAGAGTGATCTCTCCCCGGTTTGCGAAAAGCGAGCACAGTAGCGATTCGCCAGAAGTCTGGGAGAAGACCCTCCACCCAGATCATGTTGAACAAATCTAACAGAAATGCCATGCCTCGCTCACCCATGTGTCGAAGCATGGCGTACGGGACATCGTCCGGACTATGGGCGGTGTCTGCGCACGAAGCGAGAGCGGAGCGCAACTCACTCACAGTAAACTTGTCGTTGAAGTGTTCTCCGCCTCTGGAGGTAAAGTCCAGTCGGTGGCCTTCCGCGACATGACGACTTGCATTGAATGCTGGCGGAGCAGCATCCCGGCTAGAGAATGCGGAAAAAGCGGTTGCTAAGGATTCCGCCACGGACGCGGGGTCCGAGATTGCGGTCCCATTCTCCTGGAGAACGGGAGGGGGGTCCTGCGAGATCTTGCCCCAAATCCTTTTGACTCGCTTCCACACTTCAGCTAAAGGGGTCTTCCCGTTAAGTGAAGACACGTATGCCCACCAAGAAGAGCGGCCGGCGTGCTTCGAAATATACCGGAACCTAGCCCGAGCCCGACGAAATTCAGCGACAGTGAAATCGTTCGGGCGGCGCTTATAGCGCATGTAGGCATAACGCTTCTGTTTGAGGGCCGTCTCACACTCGGCCGACCACCATGGGAGTGGTCGGCGTGCAAAACGGCCAGACGTCCTAGGAATAGTAGTCAGGCCCACGGCGATGAGGTTGCCGGAGAAGAACTCAACGGCCTCATCTAACGACCTAAACTATCCAGGCGGATCCGGAAGGGATCACTAGTGTGGTCGAAGGCACCAGGGGACGGGCCTCTTAGGGAGGGGTGTTAGGAAGTATTATGTTTTGACACCAAACAGCGTTCAGGTGGAACCATCGTCGCCTCCGGGCAAAGGGACCTGTTCCGCGTCAGAGGTATGTGAATATAGATACTCGTCGGCAGGATTCCTTGGAACAAAATGCGTGTGTTTTGCTGCGAAGATGGGAGAGGAAAGAAAGCAGTGTTGTAATTGCCTATGTGTGGTGATGATCTACCCACCCAGGTACAGGGCTGAAAACAGCGCGTCCACCAAATAAATGGTAGCCAGATCTCTAAATGCGCTGATGTTTGTGTCCGCTCAGGCCGGGATCGAACCAGGTACCGCGACGTTGGGAGACCAACGCCGTAACCACTCGCGTAGCAAACGTTCTAAGATAAGCGGTAAGCCCCTCTACTATTCAGAGGTGGTGGTAATGGATCATCTGCACCAAGAGTTGTGTTGTCACCTTCCAGGCCCTACCAAACCTCACCTATGTGGTGGATCTTTCAGCCTTTTCCTGCTTTAGAGAAATGTTTACGACCAATGTACGTACTCAAACAACTCCGAAGCTTTTAACCACTATGAAAAGAGTGGTATGGTCTATCTCGCGTCCTATCGCTTCCGTCAATATCTAGGACTTTCGGACCCTTTGAGGGTTACGCCCCTGGATGCCTTAAGGGTATTCGCCACCCCGACCAGCAGTTACCCAGCGGATGGCCGTTATCCCAGACGGTCTCCAGAAGGTGACAGCTCCCAACTGAACTGCCATCAAGAGAGAGAGAGAGAGAAAAAGAAGAGAGAGAGAGAGAGAGGTCGAATCAGGGAGGACTGCCACCCCCTTACTAATTCTTGCTACCCCTCGACAGGACCTGAAGATTTATTAGGCATTCCCCGAGGAGGCGGCGTAGGGGGTCGAGAGTTTTAGTTGTCCCGGCAGCCAACAAGGGAGTAAAGCTCACTCGCCTGAGGCAGCAAAGCTTTAGGCACCCATGAGTGGTTGGTAGCCTATCACACGGATGGGGTTTTGGGGTCGGGTTGATCATGCTACACCTGAAACCCCCATTGCAATGGGTTCCCTCTCGTAATTGTAGGTCTTGTGATTCTCGTACGAACTTGTTCCTGGCACTTTTTAACTCGGATTCATAAGGTTGTTTATCTTCCGCACTTCCTATCTCACTCACCCTTCATTTCGATATTCTTTATTTCGTTCCCCTTATCCTCTCTTCAATGTAAGTGTTCTCGTTGGTTACACCAGTGCCTTCTCTTCCTTTAAGTACGGACGCTATCCTTATCCGCCCCCCTCCTTACACTCTGTACGGAGAAACTAGAAAAACATTGACCTAAAAATGAGGGTGAAAATGTCTCACAGGTGAATTCGAAGGAGACGAATTGTACTAACAGAACTAAATACCCTGTTCAATCACGCCTGCCATGGGTCAATTACCGAATACAAGCGGCTACGACCACCACTCCTCAACGGAAAGAATAATCATTAATATATTAAACTATCGATTGCGAAAGAGCCAAATGATCAAGTAGCGAGAGCTTCCTGTCCATCACTTCTCGAGATATGTCAATAAACAGACGCCTGACATCCGAAAGGATGCAAACAGCATCCCTTAAATACTAAAGCTGGGTTGTGTTTACGTAATTCTATCCAACCAAATTTAAGTATTTAGGTATAAATGATACATTTTTTTCAGCAACTGCTGTAAATAATTACGCATTTATTTTTATGTCAGCAATTTTATTTGCATTGATTTTTTTTTTAGGTGAGATTTGCAAGGTAGTGAAAAATCACGGGGAAGAAAAGCTGTGTGGATAGTAATTAACGCAGACCTTTCCGCAAAAAAGTAAGGTCTTTTGGAGGTCGAGTGTTAGCAAATTAAAGTTTTCATGATCAGACCATAGCCAATAGTTATTATTTTCCTACTTGAAGGTTAATCCACCCAGTCCAGCTCCAAAACGACGATGGCTTAGATATGTATATCTTAATTCATCCTTGTTACCAATCCAGAGTCAAACATTTTGTTGGAGATAGAATATCTGCCATTTTTTTTATATCAGCAGGGTTCAACTGAGTGGAAGCTAAGTGACGATGATGCATAACTGTACATATTCTTATTACTTAGAAGATTCAAATTTAGCTATTATTAGGTCATTGTTTGGGAAAGTGTTCTGACGAGTCAGTCAATGTTGAGTGAAAACTTGTTCATAATTTGGCGATTGGCTGCAAATGGTTACATATAAGAGGGGCGGTCAATAAGTTTTGCAATTCGGATATAAGGAAACCAGATATGAGCAAAAGTGTTTAATTATTTTTCAATATAACTACCCTCGACTTCAATGCACTTGCGCCACTTGTCCCTGAGGCTTCGAATTCCCGACAACCAGAAATCTCCCAACTGCTGTTCAATCCACTCCTGGACGGCGAGCTGGACATCTTCATCGTCCCCAAACCGGCGTCCATGCAGTGCAGCCTTGAGCTGGCGGAATAAAAAGTAGTCGCTAGGGGCCAGATCTGGACTGCAGGGGGGGTGGTTGAGCACCTCGAATCCGCCCTGGCGCAGGGCAGCTTGTGTAACTCTGGCCTTGTGGACTTTGACGACGTTGAAGTCGATCATAGGGCGTGAGGTTTCTAGGGACCCAACGGACAGAGACCTTGGTCATGGCCAAATTGTCATGGATGATGTTGATAACACTTCCATGTGATATTCTAAGTTCTCGCTCGGTTTCTTCGACCTTCACTCGTCGATTTTCGAGGATCATCCTCTCCACACGGGCCACATTGTCATCGTTGATCACGTCTGACGGGCGTCCTGGACGGGGGTCATCTTCAAGGGACTCACGACCATGGCGGAACTCCCTATTCCAGCGAGCAATGGTTGCATAGGAAGGGGCGGTGTCGGTGTACACTGAAACCATGCGTTCATGGATCTCTTTTTGCATTCTTGCCTTCCTTGGTCAAAAATTTGATCACTGCGCGGTGCTCAACTTTTTCCATTGTTGAAAAATTGTGACTGACTATCTGCGATCAGCTACTGCTTCTTAAATAGACGAGGCAGGAGCGTGCGGCTGCAGGTCCTGACTTTTCATAACTTATCCTAAGACCCCCACAAACAGCCATCCCCCTTCCTCTGTTTTGCCCTATCGATTCGCAAAACTTATTGACCGCCCCTCGTACTGTGATAAGCCTGTTGATTATGAGTGTCCAATTATTTTGCATGCTGCTGATAAATGACATTACCTGTATTTTTTTTTTATTCTTGTACATACGAGAGACGATATCCGGTTTTATCTTAAATATTAAAAAAAATATATAATAAGTATATGAGTAAGATGGTTACTTGTTACTAAGTTGGTATTTGGTCTGTTTCTGCCATCTCCTGAAATGACACGAAGCAGCCGCGACGTTCATACCAGCGATTGATTCTCCAGGCACAGACAGCATCTGGTAAATTACAGTATTTTACCGACTTTATTTTAAATACACATATTGGTTTAATCGAGACCCTCTAAATATTTATTATGCTGGAATTTGAATTAAAGTCTCATCTGTATATTTCTTAAAGCTTTGGAAAATTTATTGAACATTTTATCGTTATAATGAAACGTTACGAAGTTTAGTCTGAATCAATGAAGCTGCTTCTTGGAAAATTCACAACAAATCTCTTCAATCACGTGAATATCTGCAGGTCAAGTCAAAGTCAACAGGGGATACAGATCCCTCAACATTTTTTCAGCTAAATATTAGTAAATATCCTTAGTCAATTTCTATAGAAAGACATCTTAGGTGTTTAATCAGTTGTTCAGTAATTCAGTTCTTTACCATTTCTCAAATAAATCTATCTTCTTTGTAGAGCATTCAGAGACTGCATTTAGTTTAAGAGAAACGCACAACTGAACAGCAATAAAGTCTTTGAAATAAACGAACTTTTCGATGAGTCCACATTACTAAATTTGTCTGGAAGGTTCGTAATATTCAGCTCCAAAGTTATTCCCACCTAATGACGACTCATTCCAGGTCATTTAATTTTATATCCATTATTTTCGCCTAATCTATTACCTGATTGGGTAATCCATTTTCTAGTTTGATGAGGCATTAGTTATCTCCACGATATAAACAGTGAATAAACCTCCGCCCAAAAACAACATGTACCAGATGCAACCAAAGCGCAGACAATATCGAACACCTACCCATAGACTGCCAAAACCTCACACAAATACTCACCACACAATCTCTCTTCTTAGGGGCCCCTGTAGACCCACCAAGGGATTTAATTTATCGTCCTTTTTTTGCGGACCACATTTGGAGACTGCCTACTTGAGCAGGCTATATTAAAAAACAAAACAAAAACAAATAACAATATGTACATAACAAATAACACGATATAAAAAGGACAAAGGTTAAAAAACTAACAAGAAAACAAAGCAAAAAGGAAGCGCGCTTCGGCGTCGGGGGATAGGTCCGCCTTCCCCCGGAGCAAGAACATACGACCTACAAAAAACAACAGCCAAACAAAGAGGAGGAGGCCAGCCTCCTCCAAAATATCGTATAGTCCACATGTCTGTGTGCAAGATTCCGTCCCGAGTACAGAGGACAAGCTGTAGCGACCCAGCTCGTCCCGGTACCGAGACAGGTAACGTGCGCTAAGATCGCCCGGACTGGGACATTCAACAAGAATGTGCCGAAAAGTCTGAGGTACAACGCATTCGTTCGCAATAAGGCGCAGGCGAGCGATCCATCAAATGGCGGTGATCCGGCGTGTGTGTCCAATTCGGAGACGAGAGAAAGTAACATGAAGTCGTCGCGGCATTGGGGGGGTAGGTCCATGGGAACAGTCGCGGCGCTACGGCACCTAACTTTAATTCCCCTCGACCGTCCCCACCTTCTTTGCCCAGCAGCCCAGAGGTCAGCCCGTATTACTGCCATGTAATTGGTGTGAGGAAGAGCGAAACGCTGGTCCGGTCGCCATGTCCTAGCGAACTCTTTGGCGCCCTCATTCCCCGCAATTCCTACATGTCCAGAAATCCAGCAGAAGATAATCTCGACATCCGCCCGGCTCGCCAAAACCGCGGCGTCACGGATATCGCAAACCAGGGGATGCCGAGATTCCAATGCCCCGAGAGCACTCAGGGCGTTAGGTGAGTCGCTAAAGATCACAACCCGGTATCCAAACCGGCCCGGCGCGTTATCTCCCAGCGAACGATAAAACACGACTTACTTCAAACATAGGGGATACGGCGTGGAAGCGGAACCTCTCCTGCGACTTGGAACCATCCGGGTAGACTGGGATGGATCGAGCGTGAAACGAAGTGTGGTCCCAAAAGGCCTAAAGCAATACTCCCGGCGCTGTTGAAGTTTGGGAGCAGATGCGGTCAATTTGCATTTCCCGGAATAAAATTACGAATAAGTAGGATCTAAAAGGGGGACGAGCGGAAGGTACCGGTCGCAAGGCGGAGACCGATGTGGGGATCGAGTCCACCTTCCACAATACACACTCTATGCATAACACTCGGACCCGTAGTTAAGATTCGAACGAAAAAGTAACGGTAGAAAAGTAAGTCAGTAGCCCTATCAGCACCCCAGGTGCTGACCATGACGGAAGAATGTCCAAAGCACTGGACAATTGACCCTAAGGCCTCCCAGGTATGGCGTCCTTTGAAAAGACCAAGGAAACGGTGAGAATCAACCACTTACAGGCGATCCCGGCTTAGGTACACGTCCAAGTTGGGGTGGAGCCGTGGATGGCGGCAGAAATTCATCAGCATAGTCTTGGCCAAGGAAAGTCGAAATCTCTGCGTTTCGGCATAGTGAGAGATGCGGTTCAGTATCAGTTGGAGTCGACGATTCAGAACTATACCGGAGCCGTACCAATATATATCAAAAGGTCGTCCACGTAGAGCCAGGGTGTCTACTTGTTTGGTGATTTTGAATTCAAGGGCTTTAAGGTTTTCAAGGACATTTAAAAAATAATCAAGGACGGGTTTTAGCCATTGGTTTTTGTTGTTTTTTAATTAAAAAAGTGCAATAAACATTATGGGACATTGATGAGGTATTTAAGGGGAAAATGGGTTACAAGCCAAGCATAACCAAAATCAACTCACCAGTGCAAAAAAAAGGTATCCAAGCGCCAGTCACAGAAGTATAGCGAGCATCTGTCATAAAATACAATGCATGCAAAGCATACATATGTTCACTCACATTAGTGAGTAGATTAACTTAAATATTACTATTTTCCTAATAGACATTAAAAAGTAAATAAATAGTGAATTTTAAAAATCATTTGAACAATCACTCAATGATTTATTTTTTAACTTCAAGGACCATCTACCTTTTTCATCAAATTCAAAGACTTTTCAAGGATTTCAAGGGCAAAAAATAAATTCAAGGGCTTTTCAAGGACTCCAAGGGCAGTAGACACCCTCAGAGCGAAACGAGAACATTTACTGACAGCAGCGAGGTGATACAGTTGATGCTCAAGGCAAATAGCGTGACACTGAGGACACTTCGGTGCGGGAAGCACATTTCTTCCACCGCTGTCATGGATATGGCTCCCCATACCCGTATGTAGAATGGACGATCTCGCAGAAATTCAGAAATAAAGATTGTGAGGCGTCCCCTAGTCTCTATGGCGTGGAGGGGCTCCATGATACCGTATCGCTCTACGGTATCATAAGCCTTCTCGAGAGTGAATAATACCAATTGCTAGTGTTGTCTACGGAGGAAGGCTTCGCAAATAGCATTTTCCAGCAGAGCATCCGAGGTAGAGTGGAACTTGCGGAAGCCGCACTGTAGGGAAGACGTGGCCTCCGATGTACAGAAAAAATGCTAATCTAACACTTACCAATTACTGCATTAAATTGCAAACGCAGGAGGTTAGAGAGATTGGGCGGAAACCGACCGGGGTAGAATGATCTCTGCCCAGTTTCCAATAAACGAGCACGGTAGCCATTTGCTAGGAATCTGGGAGGATACCCTCTAGCCAGACCCTGTTTAACAGATCTAACAGAAATACCATGCCTTGCTCACCTAGAGGCGGTGTCCGAGCACAAAGCGAGAGCAGAACGCAACTCACTCAACTAAACTGTCGTTGAAGGGTTTTCCACCTCTTGAGGTAATGTCGAGTCGGCTGTTTCGGCGACATCACGACGTGCATTGAATGGTGGGGCGGAGTAGCATCTCGTATAGCGAATGTGGAAAAAGTAGGCACGAAAGACACCGCCAAGCAGGCGGTCCCGTTCTTCAGGTGTCCTGCGAGAACTTGCTCCAAATCCTTTAGACTCCCTTCCACACTTCTGCATGTGGGGTCTTCCCGTTAAGTGAATACACGTATGCCCGCCAGCAAGAGCGACGGGCGGGCTTCGAAACATCCAGGAACCTAACCCTACCTAGACGAAATTTACCACCGGTGAACTCGTTTGGGCGGCATTTATAGCGCATGAGGTCATATCGCTTCTGCTTGAGGGCAGTCTCACACTAGGCCGACCACGGAGGAAGCGGATTGCATTAAAAATGACCAGACGTTCTAGGAATCGTAGCTAGTCCCACGGCAATGACGTTGCCGATCTAAGCACCACTGGACTGTTTTCTTCAGACGGCAGTGGCCCCAATATCATAGTTAAATGGAAAAAAGATAACTCATATGAAGGTCATTGAACACCTCCCACGCCAAAACAAGCTGTCGGAGAGCATCTGGAAAGATCGAGGCAGGAAAATGAAACGGTTCTTAGGCAATGATGCGTAAACTGATCCATATTTAGGACACCTATTTCCAGCTCGTCGATCTTATCGACAAAGAGCAGACCCATGGGATTGATCTTTTAGGCCATCCAGATGTGGTGTTTACCGTTCAAATCGCCGAGCAGTAGAAAAATCTTCGGCATCCGCGGATGACGGCGCGGAAACATAATGCCGGCTGTACCATCGCACATCCTCCCGTCTGGCCTTCATCCCGGTCAGGATGGGGGCCCACCCTGTGAGGGTGGGCAGGAGGCAGCGCCCAGTATGGTTTCCTAAAAGAAATACAGCTAACAGGGAACGGGAGGAGACGAGCATCGGCAGCTTCTACCAGTTGGCCCAGAGTTCACGGAAATTCCAATAAAGGAATATGCCCTCCAGGCCTCACAGGAATGGCCGTAAGCTTCCTGAATGCACAACTCCGGGCGTTGCTGGCGGAACAAGGTGCTGTCTCCTTTAATGAATCATTGGGGGAGGATGGGGTCGCTATCCGAGACTTGTGCTTCTAGGGCTCGGAAATTTGGTGGTAGGCGTAGTTTCGGGTGCAGAACTCCCTAAATTGGAGGGTTCTGCATCTCCGAGTCACCCAGTGCAGCCTTCTGAGAGGGCATCGGAGGCGAAGCTCTTTGGTGCTGTCCTCATTTCAGGGGGCCAGCTTTAGGATCCCCGGAAGACGAAATCATGACCACCTTCAGGGGATTTGCCACCTCATGCGAGTGTAACGACTCGATGAGGGCGCAACGACGGTTTTGCCTCAATGGAAACGGTCACGCTGAGGTAGGGTAGGGGAAGACCTGGTATTAGCCGAGGATAAGGGTAAACTCCTTTGTGCCGCCAGCTCTACCAGGGGAGAGACCGTGCTCGTAGGCATGGAGAGGGGAGGAGCAGGGCACGTTTTTTAAGTTTAGGCATAAAACGTTCCAGGCAAATCTGGGCGCGCCAGAACCATGTCCTTAGCCTCATGAACGGCCAGGATTTCCTTCTCCAGGAGCTTGGCACCACATTGCTTCGAAGAAGCAGGGTGCGGCTCTCTGATATTGACACACATGTCCATACACAATAAGGACTTATCGTGTACGGCCAAGGAACAATTTACACTGACTTCGGGCAAACCAGACTTTGCACGTCTACAGGAGCGATTCGTATGGCCGAACCGATAGCAGGAGTACCACTCCGTGGAAGTGGCACGAATGCTTTCACGCGTTAGCGATAGCAATTAGCACGCACCGAAACAGAGCGGTTGTCAGAGTAATGGTGCGTCTCGAAGCCTCTCCCCGTTTTATCATCACACTTTCGATTTTGACAGATCCTTCGTTATCCAGCTCTTGGGTGATGTCTTTTAAGGAGTATTCCACGAATCCCTTCGCATAAACCACTTATTTAACGAAATTCATGGTAGAGTGCAGCGTCACACTCACCGGCGAGCCATTGAGTGTCCGAAGGGCATTAATCATCGCCACCTCGGAAGGGTCCGACGCATTTGCCCGAAGGCTCCCGTCCGAGAAACGGGTCACTTTCGGTTCTCAACCAATCAAACTAGCTATGCTCTCCTCTGCGGAACATGTGGCCCTTACCCAACATGCTGCCATCAGTGGAGCGAATAACCAGAAAGAGTTTGAAGCCAGTGGGCTTGAAAACTGCAAGTAATCTCTGAATGAGTGGCTCCGATGTCATCGATTCTCCGCTTAACGTACTTGCTACTTTTCGTCTTTGCGCCCGGAGATGACCTCGCCCAAAAGAGAAGGGTCTTCCATAGCTCGAACATTGGCTCGGTGCCAGGCACCGAACCTGAATCCGCCCCTCTGCTAAGCCATCCTGAGACGGCAAGGGCTCTCGAAAACTCAGAAGTAAATGAGGGACCCCCTCTACCCATGGTGCCCCCTTAACGACCAAGATCTTATGTATCTCGAATCAAGATCTGGCCAAGGCTGGTTCTTCCATCCTTGGGAATTCTTCTCCCTTCGCAGGAGTTCCGGAAAGGCACATATCCAATATCCCTTCGGCAAGCGACCAGGCCAAGACTGAAAAAACAACTCTTGGAAGCCCTTTTTACCTGGTACAGTTCTTAGTCGTGAATTAAATGTCACTTATTTTGAACCACAATTGAAAATAATATTTAGAACTTTGATTTCTTTTCCTGTCTTTGAAGAATACTGCGATATGAGACCGCTCAGCTATTGATTCAAAATTGGTTTTAAACCAATAGAAGAATTAGCAGCAATGCAGCCAATGGAAAGAACGACAACAGAAGATTCACTTAAAAGAGTCGAGGAATGTCTAGCAAATTTAACTTAAACTGGACTAGTAAGTTTGACTATCGATGGGTGCCAAAGTTTGACAAATAAAAATAGATGAATAGTACGAAAAGTTCAGTATAAAGTAGATGAAATAAATCGAGGAACAAAAATTATTTTTTTGCACTGTATTATTCAACAAGTTCATTGTAAACACAAAGCATTTTAAAAATATACAATGCAGTTAAAGCCTGTCGCTGAATTACCATTTTTGTGCGAACAAGAGCATTGAAACCCCCTCTTAACTCTTTGGAAGAAGTGGAGTCAGAATACACAATGTTGTGCTTCCTACAAATGTAATATGGTTAAATTTACGCAATGTGTTGAGTTTCAGAACTATAAGGCGAGATTGAGTTGTTCCTGGAAATGAAACGAGCAAGATTTCACCCAGTTGAAGGATATCATTTGGATTCCAGATCTTGCTTTTAATGTTTACTTTGTATCTCATTTATCAAATTTCAATTTGAAATTGCAAGCAAAGGCAAATTCGTGCATGAAATGCATCATTAAGTAAAATAAATTTATTGACTAATTATTCTTTTTTTAATCGGTAAATAAAGTCATTTTAAAACTGCAAAGCAATGAAGTTTGCACTGAAAAATTGAAAAAAAAATATTGTTCCCAATTGGAGGTTTTGTATATCGAGTTATCTAAAAGATTTAATGAATTTTCAGTGATACAAATTGATTTAAAAGTTGAAAGGATTAACCAACTAATACTTTGTACTACGTTGTAGATGAAGCTTCATTTAATTTTAAGCTTGAACTAGTTAGCAAAATTAAAAGCGATTTTCTGCATTCAGAATATTTCAAAACTGTTCCCATTGATGAATTCGATGATTCTCTGAATAATTGATAAATTTTCACGATTAAGCGTTTTGCTACGAAATTATTTACACTTTGGATTAACTTCTATTTGTGAAAATATTTTACTCTATTTTCTAAAATGTAGCATAATGAATCCAAACGAGGAAGAGCCATAACCGATGGAAACATTGAAGCAATTAAAATTGCAGCCACTAAAGCATTTACAGTAATCTCATTTAGTGAACATCATAATAATTATCTATTATTCGCGGCATAAAGTTCGCTAATTATAAGTAATTACATAAGGTAACACTTCAGTTTCGGGGCGCACGGTAGGTGGCGCTGTTTATAGGCTACAATTTGGGGCTACAATATATGTCTTATGACGTCAGCGTCAGATGTGAACAATTACGGAGTTATATTTTTTGTATATGAGTATATACTGGGGGGCTGCGCCCTCCAGCCCCCCCCCTTGATTGAAACTCAGGATCATCGCAGGGTGGCCCCCGCAGTGATATCTCCCCCACGAGCAGTCCCCTTGAATTTACTGGGGAGGGGAGCCCCCCCCCCAACAGCTTTTTACTGGCAGAAAAACCTAACCTAATAACAAACAATTCTTACTTTTATAGGTTTTTTGATTAGTTTATGCGCCTCTAAATAATCTAAAAGTTTTTCGCGATTATACAAAATAAAGCCGAATTCGAATAACGAAGAAGCACATGGAGAGCACAAAAACGTAATAACGAAACAAAAACATTTGCAAAACGGGTCCTATTTATAAGTTACGACGTTGCCAGTAAGAAGCTTTTATCGTTCAGGGCAAACAAAAATACGAAAACAAAACAAAAAAACAATAAAAGATATCACGAAACCTTACCTAACTTAGAAAAAAACTATAAATGAGCAGAGCGCATATATTTAATAAATAATACAAACTAAAAGTTACAAATCCCCAAAACAACAAAAAATAATAACGCCGTGATTGGTTACATCTGTAGCTACCGTCTGACGTCATAAGACACATATTGTAGCCCAAAATTGTAGCCGACTAACAGCGCCACCTACCGTGCGCCCCGAATCTGAAGTATTACCATTACATAATTCTGATGTTTATAATAATAAACAACCTGCGGGCGTTGTTTATGGAGGTTCCGAAGCCTCTTCTGACACAGCGTGAGGGAACTGGTCAGGGAGTTTAACCTAGATAACAAAAATAGGGAGACGATGTTAGAAAAAAAAGGGCTGCATAGAGGAACAGGGATTCTCCAGGACCTATCAGAGGGGAAGTCAATTCTAAACAGGGCATCCCTCTAGGCGCTCGGGCCGGGAGGATCTGCTGCTCCTCGAGATAACAGGTATACCATTACACAGGGTACCTCCCTCCCACTTTCAGGGTCTTTTGCGTAAGCGGAAGGTCGATATCTACTTGAAATGACAGAGGAGTAGCCTGAGGAGTGGCGAAATCAGGCGGCTTCTGCGTAGGTTCTTTTTTGTTAAGTTGCGGGTTAGAAAAAATGGTCTGGGCTCTTGTCAATAGCATAGCAGCGACGTGAAGTGGGGTTGGTTCGCATCCCGCATCCCTCCAACACCAGTGCCTTACACTTCAGAGACATTTCCTCTTTAGATTCGATGGAATTACCTAAATTCCATTCAGACAAGAGAGATTGACTTCAACATACGCGAGTGAGCTTGTATTCAACATAGCCGAGGGAGCTTGCATTCACCATAGCCGAGGGAGCTTGTATTCAACATAGCCGAGGGAGATTGCATTCACCATAGCCGAGGGAGCTTGTATTCAACATAGCCGAGGGAGCTTGCATTCACCATAGCCGAGGGAGCTTGTATTCAACATAGCCGAGGGAGATTGCATTCACCATAGCCGAGGGAGCTTGTATTCAACATAGCCGAGGGAGATTGCATTCACCATAGCCGAGGGAGCTTGTATTCAACATAGCCGAGGGAGATTGCATTCACCATAGCCGAGGGAGCTTGTATTCAACATAGCCGAGGGAGCTTGCATTCACCATAGCTGAAAGAGCTTGCATTCACCATAGCCGAGGGAGCTTGCATTCACCATAGCCAAGGGAGTTTGTATTCACCATAGCCGAGGGAGTTTGTATTCACCATAGCCGAGGGAGCTTGCATTCACCATAGACGAAGGAGCTTGCATTCACCATAGCCGAGGGAGCTTGTATTCAACATAGCCGAGGGAGCTTGCATTCACCATAGCCGAGGGAGTTTGTATTCACCATAGCCAAAGGAGCTTGCATTCAACATAGCCGAGGGAGTTTGTATTCACCATAGCCGAGGGAGTTTGTATTCACCATAGCCGAAGGAGCTTGTATTCAACATAGCCGAGGGAGATTGCATTCACCATAGCCGAGGGAGCTTGTATTCAACATAGCCGAGGGAGATTGCATTCACCATAGCCGAGGGAGCTTGTATTCAACATAGCCGAGGGAGATTGCATTCACCATAGCCGAGGGAGCTTGTATTCAACATAGCCGAGGGAGATTGCATTCACCATAGCCGAGGGAGCTTGTATTCAACATAGCCGAGGGAGATTGCATTCACCATAGCCGAGGGAGCTTGTATTCAACATAGCCGAGGGAGCTTGCATTCACCATAGCCGAGGGAGCTTGTATTCAACATAGCCGAGGGAGCTTGCATTCACCATAGCCGAGGGAGCTTGTATTCAACATAGCCGAGGGAGATTGCATTCACCATAGCCGAGGGAGCTTGTATTCAACATAGCCGAGGGAGCTTGCATTCACCATAGCCGAGGGAGCTTGTATTCAACATAGCCGAGGGAGATTGCATTCACCATAGCCGAGGGAGCTTGTATTCAACATAGCCGAGGGAGCTTGCATTCACCATAGCTGAAAGAGCTTGCATTCACCATAGCCGAGGGAGCTTGCATTCACCATAGCCAAGGGAGTTTGTATTCACCATAGCCGAGGGAGTTTGTATTCACCATAGCCGAGGGAGCTTGCATTCACCATAGACGAAGGAGCTTGCATTCACCATAGCCGAGGGAGCTTGTATTCAACATAGCCGAGGGAGATTGCATTCACCATAGCCGAGGGAGCTTGTATTCAACATAGCCGAGGGAGCTTGCATTCACCATAGCCGAGGGAGCTTGTATTCAACATAGCCGAGGGAGATTGCATTCACCATAGCCGAGGGAGCTTGTATTCAACATAGCCGAGGGAGATTGCATTCACCATAGCCGAGGGAGCTTGTATTCAACATAGCCGAGGGAGCTTGCATTCACCATAGCTGAAAGAGCTTGCATTCACCATAGCCGAGGGAGCTTGCATTCACCATAGCCAAGGGAGTTTGTATTCACCATAGCCGAGGGAGTTTGTATTCACCATAGCCGAGGGAGCTTGCATTCACCATAGACGAAGGAGCTTGCATTCACCATAGCCGAGGGAGCTTGTATTCAACATAGCCGAGGGAGCTTGCATTCACCATAGCCGAGGGAGCTTGTATTCAACATAGCCGAGGGAGATTGCATTCACCATAGCCGAGGGAGCTTGTATTCAACATAGCCGAGGGAGCTTGCATTCACCATAGCCGAGGGAGCTTGTATTCAACATAGCCGAGGGAGATTGCATTCACCATAGCCGAGGGAGCATGTATTCAACATAGCCGAGGGAGATTGCATTCACCATAGCCGAGGGAGCTTGTATTCAACATAGCCGAGGGAGCTTTCATTCACCATAGCTGAAAGAGCTTGCATTCACCATAGCCGAGGGAGCTTGCATTCACCATAGCCAAGGGAGTTTGTATTCACCATAGCCGAGGGAGTTTGTATTCACCATAGCCGAGGGAGCTTGCATTCACCATAGACGAAGGAGCTTGCATTCACCATAGCCGAGGGAGCTTGTATTCAACATAGCCGAGGGAGCTTGCATTCACCATAGCCGAGGGAGTTTGTATTCACCATAGCCAAAGGAGCTTGCATTCAACATAGCCGAGGGAGTTTGTATTCACCATAGCCGAGGGAGTTTGTATTCACCATAGCCGAAGGAGCTTGTATTCAACATAGCCGAGGGAGATTGCATTCACCATAGCCGAGGGAGCTTGTATTCAACATAGCCGAGGGAGATTGCATTCACCATAGCCGAAGGAGCTTGTATTCAACATAGCCGAGGGAGATTGCATTCACCATAGCCGAGGGAGCTTGTATTCAACATAGCCGAGGGAGCTTGCATTCACCATAGCCGAGGGAGCTTGTATTCAACATAGCCGAGGGAGATTGCATTCACCATAGCCGAGGGAGCTTGTATTCAACATAGCCGAGGGAGCTTGTATTCAACATAGCCGAGGGAGCTTGCATTCACCATAGCCGAGGGAGCTTGTATTCAACATAGCCGAGGGAGATTGCATTCACCATAGCCGAGGGAGCTTGTATTCAACATAGCCGAGGGAGCTTGCATTCACCATAGCCGAGGGAGCTTGTATTCAACATAGCCGAGGGAGATTGCATTCACCATAGCCGAGGGAGCTTGTATTCAACATAGCCGAGGGAGATTGCATTCACCATAGCCGAGGGAGCTTGTATTCAACATAGCCGAGGGAGCTTGCATTCACCATAGCTGAAAGAGCTTGCATTCACCATAGCCGAGGGAGCTTGCATTCACCATAGCCAAGGGAGTTTGTATTCACCATAGCCGAGGGAGTTTGTATTCACCATAGCCGAGGGAGATTGCATTCACCATAGACGAAGGAGCTTGCATTCACCATAGCCGAGGGAGCTTGTATTCAACATAGCCGAGGGAGCTTGCATTCACCATAGCCGAGGGAGTTTGTATTCACCATAGCCAAAGGAGCTTGCATTCAACATAGCCGAGGGAGTTTGTATTCACCATAGCCGAGGGAGTTTGTATTCACCATAGCCGAAGGAGCTTGTATTCAACATAGCCGAGGGAGATTGCATTCACCATAGCCGAGGGAGCTTGTATTCAACATAGCCGAGGGAGATTGCATTCACCATAGCCGAGGGAGCTTGTATTCAACATAGCCGAGGGAGATTGCATTCACCATAGCCGAGGGAGCTTGTATTCAACATAGCCGAGGGAGCTTGCATTCACCATAGCCGAGGGAGCTTGTATTCAACATAGCCGAGGGAGATTGCATTCACCATAGCCGAGGGAGCTTGTATTCAACATAGCCGAGGGAGCTTGCATTCACCATAGCCGAGGGAGATGGATTCAACATAGCCGAGGGAGCTTGCATTCACCATAGCCGAGGGAGCTTGTATTCAACATAGCCGAGGGAGATTGCATTCACCATAGCCGAGGGAGCTTGTATTCAACATAGCCGAGGGAGCTTGCATTCACCATAGCCGAGGGAGCTTGTATTCAACATAGCCGAGGGAGATTGCATTCACCATAGCCGAGGGAGCTTGTATTCAACATAGCCGAGGGAGATTGCATTCACCATAGCCGAGGGAGCTTGTATTCAACATAGCCGAGGGAGCTTGCATTCACCATAGCTGAAAGAGCTTGCATTCACCATAGCCGAGGGAGCTTGCATTCACCATAGCCAAGGGAGTTTGTATTCACCATAGCCGAGGGAGTTTGTATTCACCATAGCCGAGGGAGCTTGCATTCACCATAGACGAAGGAGCTTGCATTCACCATAGCCGAGGGAGCTTGTATTCACCATAGCCGAGGGAGCTTGTATTCACCATAGCCGAGGGAGCTTGTATTCAACATAGCCGAGGGAGCTTGCATTCACCATAGCCGAGGGAGCTTGTATTCAACATAGCCGAGGGAGATTGCATTCACCATAGCCGAGGGAGCTTGTATTCAACATAGCCGAGGGAGATTGCATTCACCATAGCCGAGGGAGCTTGTATTCAACATAGCCGAGGGAGCTTGCATTCACCATAGCTGAAAGAGCTTGCATTCACCATAGCCGAGGGAGCTTGCATTCACCATAGCCAAGGGAGTTTGTATTCACCATAGCCGAGGGAGTTTGTATTCACCATAGCCGAGGGAGCTTGCATTCACCATAGACGAAGGAGCTTGCATTCACCATAGCCGAGGGAGCTTGTATTCAACATAGCCGAGGGAGCTTGCATTCACCATAGCCGAGGGAGCTTGTATTCAACATAGCCGAGGGAGATTGCATTCACCATAGCCGAGGGAGCTTGTATTCAACATAGCCGAGGGAGCTTGCATTCACCATAGCCGAGGGAGCTTGTATTCAACATAGCCGAGGGAGATTGCATTCACCATAGCCGAGGGAGCTTGTATTCAACATAGCCGAGGGAGCTTGCATTCACCATAGCCGAGGGAGCTTGTATTCAACATAGCCGAGGGAGATTGCATTCACCATAGCCGAGGGAGCTTGTATTCAACATAGCCGAGGGAGATTGCATTCACCATAGCCGAGGGAGCTTGTATTCAACATAGCCGAGGGAGATTGCATTCACCATAGCCGAGGGAGCTTGTATTCAACATAGCCGAGGGAGCTTGCATTCACCATAGCTGAAAGAGCTTGCATTCACCATAGCCGAGGGAGCTTGCATTCATCATAGCCAAGGGAGTTTGTATTCACCATAGCCGAGGGAGTTTGTATTCACCATAGCCGAGGGAGCTTGCATTCACCATAGACGAAGGAGCTTGCATTCACCATAGCCGAGGGAGCTTGTATTCAACATAGCCGAGGGAGCTTGCATTCACCATAGCCGAGGGAGTTTGTATTCACCATAGCCGAAGGAGCTTGCATTCGCCATAGCTGAAGGAGCTTACATTCGCCATAGCCGAAGGAGCTTACATTCGCCATAGCCGAAGGAGCTTGCATTCGCCATAGCCGAAGGAGCTTACATTCGCCATAGCCGAAGGAGCTTACATTCGCCATAGCCGAAAGAGCTTACATTCGCCATAGCCGAAGGAGCTTACATTCGCCATAGCCGAAGGAGCTTACATTCGCCATAGCCGAAGGAGCTTACATTCGCCATAGCCGAAGGAGCTTACATTCGCCATAGCCGAAGGAGCTTAGATTCGCCATAGCCGAAGGAGCTTACATTCGCCATAGCCGAAGGAGCTTACATTCGCCATAGCCGAAGGAGCTTACATTCACCATAGCCGAAGGAGCTTACATTCGCCATAGCCGAAGGAGCTTAGATTCGCCATAGCCGAAGGAGCTTAGATTCGCCATAGCCGAAGGAGCTTAGATTCGCCATAGCCGAAGGAGCTTACATTCACCATAGCCGAAGGAGCTTACATTCGCCATAGCCGAAGGAGCTTACATTCGCCATAGCCGAAGGAGCTTACATTCGCCATAGCCGAAGGAGCTTACATTCGCCATAGCTGAAGGAGCTTACATTCGCCATAGCCGAAGGAGCTTACAACATCCTAAAACAGCATAAACTTTAACCCAATTAACATTGCCAAAATTCAAACCAATGTAATCCAATGGGGAGAAGGGACACACCTGCTTAGCAGAAAAATTGATTCAAAGGACATTAAATTGTGTTTTCCAATTTTAGCGTAATCAAGTATTTTAATACTTAATTACCTCGTTGGTTTTCGCTCTAAAGCAAAAAAAAACAAAACAAAACCTAACACGATAAACACTATCAACGTAAATCAACACTAAATACTAGAACGATAAATCAACGATAAATACTATCAACGAAAATCAATGATATATCAAGGCTAAATTCTATCAAATTTATTCTATAGTGTTAATATCGGGGGAGGGGGGGCGAGGGTGACGTCTTACCTTGACTCTGAATTCGCTTTCTTCCATATCTTCTTCCTCCGAGGTGATGAACACCTGACGCATCAGTGGTTCCGTGGATCGAGCCACTCGCCCAAGGATACCAGAATCGGTAGGGACGGTTCGCCAATAGATCACCTGCAATTATAAAAATGACTTTAAGGTCGAGACCCTGTGCATTAAAATGACCCACGAAGGGTGAAAAAAAAAATACATACAACCAATAACCGACAACACAATAACAATATAGAAGGCATAAAGAGCACTTTGTAGAAAAAACACACAAAAAAAACACCGGGAAGAGAGAAATTAAACATTGGTTCCAAAATGCGACCAAAACCGACGACTTTCGAAAGCTCCAATGTTTTATTCGATGAAAGCCGCACTAAGTATGCTGTATGTAGGCCGCGCTCAAAATTTTAATTAGATATACTGCAAATTGCGCATTATTATTATCATCATCATCATCATCATCACTAACTATAATTTAAGAACAAGATTTTTGGGAGTATTTGAATAATAATTTCATCTTAGTTTGGTCATGACTTAAGTATATTTTAAATTTTTATCAAGGTAATTTCTAAGAATTTCTTAAGAGTTTGAAAAAACAAAATAGTTTAGTTCAGATAAAATAAATAGGATTATTCAATGCTTTAAAAGAAAATGACTTACAATTGGGGAAGTTCATAAAATTGATTAAAATTTAAGTAAGGCGGCTTTTTTATTTTATCTATAACTATTTTAGCAACGTGATTTTTTGAACGGGGGGAAATAATTTAGAGTTCACTTTTAAAATTATTATAATTGGCGAAGTTCAGAAAATTTATAAAAATGTATCCATGGCTGCTTTTTTTTAGATTTTAAATTTTAATCTTAGTAGTGAAGCGCAAGCTCCCCCTCTATGGGGGAAGTGGCGAAGCCATTGCCTGGTAACTATGAATACTTGGCTTAAAAATGAAAGAAAATAAATGATCAATTCTAAATTGGTAGGGACGCAATAAAATTATTGGAATTCCTTCACAAGGCCGCAGGCTACCCACCCCTGGCCTAAGTTAACGGACAGTGGACTGTCATTCTGCACCTTTTTCCCTATGCAAACACACACACACACCATCAAACCATATAACTGGAAAGCGATTGTTTCTTACAAAATAAATCACTAATACCGTCAAACACCGCTCATGAGCAAGACAATATATACAGGGAGCACCTTAGTAGTAAAACGAATCGAGGGGACCCACATAAGCCTCGAAAATGGTAGGAGGGAGGGGAGGGGGAGGCTTGCATAGTCACACAAACTTCTTTGAGCCGAGTTTTGTAATTTGAAATTAGAATTCCTTTATTCTTTGGCCCTAAATTATCTAGAAAGCGATGAAAGTTAGGTGTGTGGGAGAGGATATGAGTGATCTTGGATTTTAGCAAGTTCTTTGAATTGGAAGGTAGTAATAGGATTAGGGGCCACCACTTGAAACTTAAAAC
This sequence comes from Ceratothoa steindachneri, assembly GCA_963969495.1. NCBI lineage: Eukaryota > Metazoa > Arthropoda > Malacostraca > Isopoda > Cymothoidae > Ceratothoa > Ceratothoa steindachneri. Next base: position 83,061,894 of record OZ018334.1, read on the forward strand.
AACAACAGGTGTAGGTTGGATGCCAAGAAGTATTTTTTTTCTACAGAAGAGAATAAGGCCAAATGGAAATGTTTTCAAGAGCAGGTTAGATAGATGAGTAAATGGGGGGGGGGGGGGGGTATCGTGGTTTTTGAGTTGTATTGGGGCAAATTACATACTGTAATATCAATTTGTGTATATATTATATTATTGACACGTGTATTGCACGATTTAATTTTTTTTTGTGTGTGTTTTGATAAATGGTTTGAACGCCATGAAAATAAAATATGAAAACAACCCAAAATATAATGAAATCGATAGGCTTGATGACGAGGCGCCTTGAATCCCTTTGCAAATCTACCTCCTCTTTTTCACCACTTGTATTTATTTCTGTCTATCCACACATGCTTTATCCCCCTACAAACACACACTCACAATTACACTGGCTCCAGTTTATGGATTGTGGTTGACTCGGATGACCTCCGATAGTCTCCTGTGGCTTTTCTCGGCTGTTGAATTAGGTTGTAATGTTATGGTTGTTACTTAAAACTATAGCGAAAAACAACATGGCATCTTCTCCAAAAAGTAGATACGGAGATATATCGGTAAATAAAATGGAGATACAAGAAGTGAAACTGTGTGAAAGATGTATGTGGGGAAATCAATATCGCGATGACAAACAGACGCTAGTTTGGTTACGCACCGTCAACAATTACGTTCCATAGGGACGATACTTTACCTACCCCCCTTTACCCGGTGGCCCAACAATCCTTGATATCGCCCGCAAAGAAGGATTACCATCAGCAGATTTCGTAGTCTGTTTATATAAACAAAGGAGGGTGGGATAGCCTTTAGAATAAAAAGCTATGAACATGCTTACTGTACCCTCCAATTGTTTAGATCTATTTTCGCCAAAAAGACGAAATTTCACTTTCTCCGACGTAAACCAGAAGGGCTAAGGGTCACAACGTTGAAAAGTGATGCCCTAGGAGAGAGGCGAAAAGGTGGGCCCTCATCTCCCCTCCCTCAGGGGATAATCGAGGTATATATAGTTCGATCTGGAGAAAAGAGGAGAATCGAGGTAGCCATCGAGAGAAGAGGCGCAGTCCCTGAGTAAAACAGGGAATCAAGAAGAAGTGGAACCGAGCAGGACTTTTCTTCCCGAGGCTGTTCCTTTTGGTCATATCGAAGAGTAGACCATCAGTATAGAGAATCACTCTCATACCAATCTCGAAAAAAAAACATATCCCTCATCATTGAGGAATACCAATGTGAAGTCCCACTCGAGAAAAGATTCACATCTTGGTCAAGTCTCATCATCGAGAAGCCCGCGTGTAATCCAAGGATTGGAATAATCGTACATCCACAATCCCCTCGCTTATATCATCAAATCAAGAAGCATCGTCACACGCGCCTCACTGAACTCGGGATTAGCTCAGAGAGACTGTCAGCTGTTTTTCCGAGTCAGCCTCACGTCTGCGATAACTCACGCCTCGAATCATTATATCAACGAGGTTCTCGTCCATGGTCATCCCAGGCCCGACTCCCTCTTAGTTAAAGGTAAAAGGAATCCAAATTATTTGTTCTTTAGTTACCATTCCGTACTAAAGTGAATTTTTGTGTCAACCATCGCGTAGTACTCATTGGTAGTATTAATCTTTATTTATATTCTCTTATTATAGCCTTAGTATATTTAAAGTTTTAATATTTAATTTTTTTATGTAATTAAAAGTATATTTTGCCCTAGTTGTTTAATTAGATCCTCGAAACGCTGCAAATGGCAATAGATATATAATATTATGAATCCTTCCTGGTTAAAGAATCAAAACAAAAGATAAACAAAATTATAGCACTCAGAGAAAAAAGGAACTGAGTTATTCATGTACGGAGCAAATGTACATACATAGTCGGCCGTATACCACGACAATGTATAAGCCGCAGTGCCTGGGGGGGTCATGACGGTTTGTGAGGGAAAGCAATACTACAAATGTCAGCTGCAATATGGTTTACATTACTACATAGTAATTTTATTGTTATTGTTAACAAACGAGGGCATCTCCCGCAGAGGTGTAATGAGAATTGTGTAAAAAAAAATTTGTGAAAATGAAGTGAAAATATGTAGATATATAAGGGTATTGGTACCGGGAGAGCATAACTGAAGTTGTTGGGACCGGGGCACGCAATTATGCAGATGCCAACAGCAGCATGGTTTCCATTGCTACATTTGAAATCCCCTGCGGGGGATACTTTTGGAAGGAGGAACATGCAAGAAGTAAACCGCGTTAAAAACAATCACGCATGCGCATCAGAGCTAAGAAGGAGGAAACCTTCACCCTCCCGGGGCCCAACGATGAGTACAAATAATCGACGACTAGCCTGCATTTAGCTGCCAGCAAAGAAAATAGGCAAAAAGTGGCGAAAAATGGAGATTTCTAAAGCCCCCCCCCACCTCCACACCAATCTAGTTAGAGACTCCCGGGTGCACTGAGGCCGGGAGGGCGTGGCGCTCTTTCCAGGTGTCTGTACAGGGAGATCTCGCCGGTCAGAGAATCTAAGAAGAAAGGGTCGAGAATAGGAAGCGACTCGAGGAAGGAGCTTGCTCGAGCCAACGGCGTGTGCGTGCGTGCGTCCGTCTGCCCCTGCCCCGGCAGCGCCTGACCGAAGCCACACGAGCGAGGATTAACCATTTGACACATCGATATCGCGCAGACATTTCAAGGTAGAATCTCAAGGCCAGATTTTGTATCTATTAAAAGAGGCAAAAAAGCAACGACCACATTTCTCAGAGTCCTTAAAAAAATATTCGTAAAGGGGTGAAATAGATAGAGAAATGGTGATTGAGCGTGGAGGAATTGTTTAAATTAAATTTAAACCGGAAACAACAGTTTATAAGGAGAAAGTTAAGATTGAGGAAGTAGAATGTGTCGAAGATTGCCACAGATCCTCTGCGGGCACTTGGGCTGGGAGGGTGGGGGTGAAGTTACCTAATCCTACAGGTGCAAGCTGCGGCATGCTGACACATGATAAACCTGACACCTGTCATTCCCCAATGGTATCCTCCGCCCCATCGTGGTATTGATACGGAATGATCAAGGTGGGTTGGTTCAGCGGTGGGCTAGGGGAAGGTGGGTTCAAAAGGGGAGGTCATCGGGGGAGGTAGGGGAAGGTGGGGAAAACTTATGTAGATACAAAACCAAGCATTTTGGCAGGATCTAATAATTTATGGAGTGATGAACTGTGACGTCGCTCGAGATCGAGATTCCATCCAACGACTTAAGAAAATAAGCAAGGAGCCTCAAAAAGGGCAGCTTCTCTTCCCGTCCCCAACCGAGTTCAGTCCAACCTAACATTTACCCCCGATGCGATTTGACTTCACTCTAATCAAAAAGTGGAGTCTCCAATTTTTCTCCTCAAAGATCCCATCGGTCGAAGGCCTACTAGGACAAAAGACCCTGTAAATGATAAAATAAAACATACAAAACAAAAATATAAAAACAAAACGAAAGCAAAAAACGAGCAAACAAACACAAAACAAAAATATAAAAACAAAACGAAAGCAAAAAACGAGCAAACAAACACAAAACGAATAAAAAAAGTAAGAAGAAGGAAGAACATTCTGGCGTGGAGAGAGGCTTCCCCCCCCCCCCGGCAAAGGAACATGCGACATACAACAAAGGGTCAAATGAAATGGAGGAGGCCAACCTCCTCTATGTCTCTGTACACGAACCCGTCCCGAGTACAAGGAACAAGCTGTAGCGACCCAGCTCGTCTCGGTACCGGGACAGGTAACGTGCGCGAAGATCACCCAGACTGGGACATTCAACAAGAATGTACCGAACATTCTGGGGGAAAACGCAGTCTTCACAGTAGGGCGCTGGCGAGCCTCCATCAAATGGCGTTGCGTGCCGCGAGTGTGTCGAATTCGGAGAAGACAGAAAGCAACCTGAAGTCGTCGCGGCATTAGGGATGAAGGTCCATGGGAACAGTCGCGGCGAAATGGCAAGTAACTTTAGGATCCCCTCGATCGTCTCCCATCTTCTTTGACAAGCCACCCAGATTTCTGCCATGATAATCGGTGTGAGAAAGAGCGAAACGGTTCACTGGTGACCCAGACATCCCGGAGTCTATGGCGCCATCATCGGCGCGCACATTTCCCGCATTTCCCACATGTCCAGGAACCCAGCAGAAGATAATCTCGACATCCGCCAGGCTCGCCAAATCCGTGACATCACGGATATCTCGAACCAGGGGATGCGGAGATTCCAATGCCAAGAGAGCACTCGAAGCGCTTTGTGAGTCGCTATAAATCAAAAACTGTAATCTACCGTACCGAGCAGTGTATTGCAACCAGCTCGGCCGTGAAGACAGACGCAGCGCCAAGCAGATCCCCGGTGAATTCAAACAAATAGAATAAGGCGTGGAAACCGACACTCTCTTGGGACTTGGAGCCATCCGTATACACTGGCACAGTTCCAGCGTGACAGGAAGTGTGCTCCAAAAAGCCGAACGCAATACTCCCGACGCTGTACAAGCTTTGGGAGAAGAGGCGTGGCGACAAATGGTCAAAGGTAGTACCCTCAAGGGGTGCGTCCTGGGCAGAACCAGGGGCACCACCGGCCCGAGAGCTATACCAAGCTCTCAGAGCCACCTGGCCCTGAAGCTGAATGGCTTAGTGTATGACTGGCGTCTCTAGGCAGCAAAGGCACTGTCGAGAACAGCTGCTAATGCAGTGAGAGCTGTTGCGACTGAGGGAGGCGCCAGGCTAGCGTGTACAGGCGAGAAATGAACTGAGCACGGCGCAGAGAGAGTGACATCTCCCCAGCATCGATAAGTAGGCTCTCAATGGAGGAAGTGCAGAAGGCACCAGTTGCCAGCGAAGGCCGGTGTGGTGGATCGAGTCGACCTCCTGCAGCACACGTTCGGCTGTGGATGCATAAAACTCGCATCCGTAGACGAGCTTCGAACAAATAAAGGATCGATAAAAAAATAAGGCAGTAGCTCTATTCACGCTCCAGGCGTTGAACGTTACGGAACGAAGAATATCCATGGCGAGGGTACAAGAGACCATAAGCCACCTAGGTGAGGCGTCGGTTACATACAAGACCAAGGAAACGGTGCGAATCGAACACTTCCAGGCGTACCCCAATGGGAAACAAGTCTGGGTCAGGGTGGAGCAGTGGATCGCGGCAGAAGTGCACCACCTTAGTCTTGACCAAGGAAAACCGAAATCTGTGCGCTTCGGCATAGCGAGAGACGAGGTTCAATGTCTGTTGAAGTCGACGCTCCAGAGTTGGCATCTGGGCCACGCCAAAAGAGATCGAAGGGTCGTCCACGTAGAGCGTAGCGAGAAAATCTTCCGGCAGCACCGAGGTGATGACGTTGATGTTCAGGGCAAAGAGTGCGACACTGAGGACACTTCCTTGCACGACACCCACTTCCTGCTCAATTGGGCCGGAGTGCCCCCCGCCTTCCCTACTTGTACGTGGAATAAGGATCTCGTAAAAATTCAGATATAAAGACTGGAAGGCGTTCCCTCGCCCCCATAGTACAGAGAGTCTCCATGATACCGTATCGCCATGCGGTATTATAGGCCTTCTCCAGATCGAAAAACACCGTGGCGTAGTGCTGTCTACGAAGCAAGGCCTCACAGACGGCATTATATATTTGGAGCAGAGCGTCCGACGTGGAGTGGAACTTGAGGAAGCCGCATTGTGCAGAAGACAGATGGCCTCTTCTGTCCAAAAAAAGGCTAATCTAAAAGTTACCAAATTCTCCATCAACTTGTACACGCAAGAGGGTAGATAGATTGTGCTGAAACCGGTCGGAGTAGAGTGATCTCTCCCCGCTTTGCAAAAGGCGAGCCTTGTAGCGATTCGCCAGGAATCAGGAAGCAGCCCTTCCGCCCAGCTCCTGTTGAAGAAATCTAACAGAAAGGCCATGGCTAGGTCACACAGTTTGTTATTTTTTAATTTTATAGAGCCCATCTGGCAACTACCACTTGGGCATAAGTCGCCGAAAAACACGACAGCATAGAACTAGGCTACTTTAAAAAAAAATATATCAAAACATAACGATATAAATTGGAAAACTTAACAATCAGGAAGCAATCTCCGGCAGCGGGGGGAGGTCCCCCTCACCCCGGTGCAGGAGAGTGCAACCTACAAAAGAACAATATCAAACTAAAAACAAAAAGAACCTTAAATAAAGGGGAGAAGCCTGGCCTCCCCCCAAAAGTCAACAAGTCCACAAATCAATGTGCACGAACTCGTCCCGAGCACAAGGGACAGGCGGTAGCGACCCCGCCCATCCCGGTACCGGGACAGCTAACGTGCGCTAAGATCACCCAGACTGGGACATTCGACAAGAATGTGCCGAACATTCTGGGGGACGACGCAGTCGTTGCAATAGGGCGCAGGCGAGCGCTCCATCAAATAGCGATGCGTCACACGAGTGTGCCCGATTCGGAGACGACAGAAAGCAACCTGAAGCCGCCGCGGCATTGGGGGATAGGTCCATGGAACAGTCGCGGTGCAATGGCACGCAACTTTAAGTTCCCTTCGACCGTCTCCCATCTTCTTTGCCAAGCAGTCCGAAGAGCTGCCCGTATTCCTGCCATGTAGTCGGTGTGAGGAAGAGCGATCGGTCACCCAGGTGTCGAAACATGGCGTACGGCATATCGTCCGGACCAGGGGCGGTGTCCGAGCACGAAGCAAGAGCGGAACGCAACTCACTCACAGTAAACCTGACGTTTAAGGGTTCTCTGCCTCTGGAGGTAAAGTCGAACCGGCGGCATTCCGCGACATCACGACGTGCATTGAATGCGGACGGAACAGCATCCCGGCTAGAGAATGCGGAGAAAGCGATCGCGGGGTCCGAGATTGTGGTCCAATACTCCTGGAGAAAGGGAGAAGGGTCCTTCGAGAACTTGCCCCGAATCCTTTAGACTCGCTTCCACACCTCTGCTAGAGGGGTCTTCCGTTAAGTGAAGACACGTATGCCCGCCAAGAAGAGCGGCGGGCGTGCTTCCAAATATACCGGAACCTAGCCCTAGCCCGACGAAATTCAGCGACAGTGAAATCGATTGGGCGGCGCTTATAGCGCATGTAGGCATAGTGCTTCTGCTTGAGAGCCGTCTCACACTCAGCTGACCACCACGGAAGTGGTCGGCGTGCAAAACGGCCAGACCTTCTAGGAATAGTAGTTAGCTCCGCGGGGATGAGATTGGCGGAGAAGAACTCAACTGTCTCATCTACTGACCTAAGCTCCTATACTGAGATAGAGAATTCAGTCATTTCCTGAAATGCAGACCACCATGCCCGCGCCATGCACAACCGGGGCGGGGTCTCTGGTGGAAGCGGCCCATAAAATGATATTTGAATGGGAAAGTGATCACTACCATCGAGGTCATAGACCACCCCCCAATCAAAATCAGGCTGTGCATCCGGAAAGCACAAAGATAGATCGAGGAAGGAAAATGAAGCGGTTCTCGGACAGTGTTGCGTAAACTCATCCACATTTAAGACACCCATCTCAAGTTCGTCGATCAGGTCGGCAAGGAGTTGACCCCTGGGATTAATAGAGTAGTCTCTCCAGAGGGGGTGTCTACAGTTTAGATCTCCGAGCAAGAGAAAGGGCCTAGGCAACCGTGCCACGACGCGGCGGAAGTCACCTGGGTCGAAGTCGGCTGACGATGGAATGTACGCGGAAATAACAGTATACCTCCTATCAAGGTGAAGTTGCACAGCTACTGCCTGAAAGGAGCTATCTAAAGCGAAGAGAAGAACGGAGACATAATGCCGGGTCTAACTCGCAGCACTTCCTCCCGCAGGGCCACCATCCCGTGGTGGTGGTGTGGCAAAACACTTATACCTAGGAGGGTAGGCAGGGGGCATGCGCCAAACATGGTCTCCTGCCAAAAGATAGCTAAGAGGGAACGGGAGGACACGAGCCTCCGCAACTCCCCCCAGTTGGCTCGGAATCCGCGGCAGTTCCATTGAAGGACTATTCCCTCCAGACCTAGCTCGGAAGAGACGCGGGGGCCCTCTTCGAACACAAGAACATCACGGGAATGGCTGTACGCTTCCCGGAGGCAGAACTCCGGGCGCTGCTGGCCGGACAATGCGCTCAAGGAGCTCTCGCCTTCGAAGACTTATTGGGAAAGGTTGGGCTCACCATGCGAGTCTTTTTCTCCCTCCGCCTCGAAACCTTAGGCGGGGGGGGGGAGGGCTCTCTTTTCGTGCATCCACCGTATCCGAGCCACGCAGCGCACCACTAGGCGTAGGCGAACGAGCCAAAGCTCCTTTAGTGCTGTCGTATTTTCGAGGGGCAGCTTTAGGAACCCAGGAAGATGGCCTGGCGACCAACTTCAGGGGTGTTGCCTCCTGTGAGTCTAAAGTCCGTGGAGGCGCGTGGCCGTTTCGCCTTACGGGAAACGGTCACGCTGGGGGAAGGGAGAGGGAGCCCTGATTTTAGTCGGGGCTGGGTGTGGACCTTTTGTGCCGCCAGCTTTACCAGGTGAGTGCCCGGGGTGGGTAGAACCCGAGGAAGGGTTCCGAATAGGCCTGGAGGGGCCAGGAGCAGAGGGTGTCTTTTCAACATTGAGGTATAGGACGTCCCGGGAAGTGCCAGGCGCGCCAGGACCAAGTCCTTAGCTTCGCGGAATAAGAGTCGATCCTGGGCCTGAACTGCCAGGATTTCCTTTTCAAGGAGATACGCACCACATTGCTTCAAAGAAGCGGGGTCCGGTTCTCCGCAATTGACACACTTGGCCACACACGATTTAGACTTCTCGCGTGTGGCCTTGGAACAACTTACACATATTTCGGGTAAGCCCGACTTTGCAAGTCAACATGAGCGATTAGCATGGCCAAAGCGGTGACAGTAATAGCATCTCCGCAGCAGTGGCACGAATGCTTTCACACAGTAGCGATACCAACTGGCACTCCCGGACTCAGAGAGCTTGTCACAGTCGAAAGTGACGAAGAGTGCAGGGGTGGGTCTCGAGGCCCCTCCCTGTTTTCTCATTCACGTTCGAGCTTGACCTCGCCATGTTCGGCCAGCTCTAAGGGATGTCCTCTATGGAGTAGTCCACTAGTTCCCTCGAATAAACTACTCTTTTCACGAAATTCATGTTAGAGTGCGGCGTCACACTCACGGGCGTGCCATCAAGTGTCCGAAGGGCACTAATCATGGCCGCCTCGGACGCATTCGCCAAAAGGCTTCCGTCCAAGAAACGGGTCACCTTCGGCTCTCTACCAATTAAACTAGCTAAAGCTCTCTTCTGATGGATCATGTTGCCCTTAGCCAACATGCTGCCATCAGTGGAGCGAATAACCAGGAATCGTTTGAAGCCAGCGGGCTCGAAAATGCCGGGTAGTCTCTGAATGAGGGGCAGCGACGTAATCTAGGCTCCGCTCTGTGCAATTGGACTTTTGGTCTTCGTCAAGGACTCCGCACCCGGGGGGGGGGGGGAGGGGTCCGAACGTGCCGATCTTGGCTTGGTCGCTTACCGAAGCAGCAGACCCATCCGGCCCCGCAGCCCCAGCGGATTGAGAGGAGCCCCGAGTATTTTTTGTCTTATTTTTGTTTCTTTTCTTCATAGGAGAGGATGGCGGGGAATGAACCCGCTTCTCCCCTACGCCGGCAGGAACCCCCAGGCCAGGTGGATCGTCTTCAGCAAGGTCCTCCTCCGAGATCGAGAAGGCCCTGGCGGTCACAGAGTCACCGACCGGAGGAGATCTCTCCCCTTCTTGTACTGCCTTAGAGACCCGAGCCGTTAGAGGATGACCTTGCATAGGGGCGGACTCGGGGTTCGGTGCTTGGCGCCGAACCGGGATTCGCCCCATGGAAGTCCCTACCGTCTGAGGCTGGGTTGCCTCAAGGACCATGTCTATCTCGGGGGGACCTCCATGTGGCCACCCCCACCCTCCAGGACATCACAAGTCCCATTGGGAGCGGTCTCTCTAGTCGGGTTAGGGGGGGGCACGTGCCTTGACCGCCGGTAGGTATAATCTTCCAGCCAGCAGGTCTTTTCAGGGAAGCGACCGATGGGGCCTGGCTTCCCTCTCCTCCCTAAAGGGGTTTGCCCTACCGAGCCGCTTCAATGGGGATCGGTCGGCTATGGGCTGTTTGTTGGCTTTCTTGGCAGTCCCCCTGGAAAGTAAAGAGGAAACTGTTGCTGGAAAGAGGGAGGCATCCGAGGGCACCTTCAGATAAGGGGGTAAGGGGGAGTCCTCTACACCCGTAGGCAAAGTAGAGGAGTAAGCCTCCTCTCCGGTCGGAGAATTTTGCAGGTTTCCCTGTCAAAGCACAGGGGGGGGCGGAGCTCCATTTTTCAGTCAAGCTGCCCGAAGGCGGCTCCGTCTATGGTGAGGGGGAAAGGGGAAGGTTTTTTTTTTTCAATTTTCATCATCGGGTCTGGGGACCCTATTCTTTGTGCGGGAAGGAAACGCTAATCATCCCTCGCAGTGGCACGCTCTGCGAGGGGTGCGTACGAGGCTGGCAGAGTGGCAGAGTCAGGTGCCGCCATTTTAGGCCACCCCTCCCGCCTGGTGACCTGGCAGCCCTTCGGCATGGCGGCTCCACCTTTAGCACGGCGTAAAAAGGTTAGAGTCTAGAGTGAGAAGGAAAGGGGATGTGAGGAAGGTATGGGGTGGAGATTAAGCAGCTTGTTAAAAACTCACCATCCCAAACCGGAGCTCAAAGGTTAGGGAACATTGTCCCCTTCTCCTCAGCCCCGATCCGGGTCATCATCTACCCTGTGAAAATAGAGGCCGACCAAAGAAAGTTGTGGGAGAGGTTCTTAAAGGAAGTGTGGAAGTAGGGGAGGAATACAGGCTGTCTGAAAGAAGGAGAAGAGTCTAAGATAGAAGCGGACGGAATGCTGAGTCCCATCAGCACGGCGGCCAGGAAGGCAAATCGCCGCGCCCCTTACGGGGGAGGGGAAGACCCAGAGACGGGATCCGAGACTTTTTGTTGGGTAGGTAGCCACATTGCAGTGAAGCTCTCCCGCCACAAGCAGTATATCCTTATGCACCCGAGAACGGCCACAGGTGGTGGTCAAAACCGATATTCCCATTATTCGCGCTCCAACGCACAGGTCCCCTTAAGGCCTCGGCTCTTGCAACCTGCGGGCGTTAACAGCCTTGTTTATACTGTTTACAAAACCTAACTTCTGACACGGCATGAGGTAGCTGGAGAGGTCCTTAAGCCTAGAGAGAGGGTTGAGGGTATTAGTCTTAAAGAAAAAGGAATGCCGAGAGGGAATCCACCAACAACTTCCCCAGGCCCCGTCAAGGAGTACAATTCAACCCAGTGGTGCGGCATCCCAAATTTGCACTCTGTCCGGGTGGGAACAGTTCCTCCTGGTACCAAGTGCAGGTGGACAAAAAGTTGAGGAGCTAGTTAAGCAAAACAAATAATACAATAAATAAATAAAGTAGGGCTAAAAGGGAGCAAGGGTGAAGAGCACCAACAACTTTCCCAGGCCCCAAAAGAGCGTTCATGTCAACCCAGTGACGACGGGGCCTCCCTAATTTGCACTTAAGCTGGGAGGGCGTGTAGCCCCTCCAGGTACCAAGTGCAACAGGCTCCACAAGGTACCCTATCCCCCTTTCGTGGTGCAATTAAAAGAGGAAAGTCAGAGTTGAAAAAAAATAAGCATAAGAATCAGTAGGCTGGTTATTCGGGAATAAAATAATCCTATGATAAGTACAAAATGAAAGGCAAAAAGCTTTGCCTCTAAATGAGGGAGGAGCTCCGTCCTCCTGAGCGCGCCGAGTTGTGTCGAGAACGACAGTTCGAAAATAGGTTAAGAAGCGCGAAGAGTAATTGAATCGGCGGAGCTTTTATCACTGAGTTGCCCTCTTTCAATGGCCTCTTATTTCTCGGTGGGGAAGTAGTGGAACGTAGAATCAGAACCGCGGGGATCTACAGCGTATGGTAGCCGCGGTAATTCCAACCATAAATCACGACTCTATCCGACTATCCACACCCGGTGTGGCGCACCTTAGCTCAAATCGGAAGCGACGTTTCAATTCGTTTAGGGGCGTCGTCCTCGTCTGAATTGGGATTAGACAAATGCGAGGGAGAGGAGGAGGAGGAGGATTTCTATTATTTATTCATTTGTTTTTTTTGTTATCATTATCATCATATGAAATCATTATCCTCATTATCAATATCCCCTTTATCATTGTCATCATTATCATTATCATCATTAGCATTATCATTATTATCATAATCATTATCATTATTATTATCATTACCATTATTATTAATTATATATTTTTTTATCATCATCATAACTATTATTATAAAGGGTGTTCCATAAAGGGCGCCGAATTTGTTTGTTTTTCTGAATACTTTTGTGTGCGGTGCGTCACGGAGCCGTTGACAATTGAGGAGCGCTATCTCATCGTGAAGACATTTTACCAAAAGGGAGAAAGTGCGACGCAAACAGTTCGAACCCTTCGTACCATTTGGGGGGGGATAAAGGAAGCAACCAACGACTTTACGGGTTGCAGACTAATGACGACGGCATATGATTGGAGGCACCATCGAGCCACACGTCTGTGAGAGTAATCGGAAATTTCGAGGACTCAGTTCAGGTTGACATATGGCCGAGATTGTGTTGCATATAGGGGTCGCAAATTACCGACAATATTTTTATCGAGAAATTCGCGAGAAAAATTTTGATTACCAGTAAATTTCTAGTTAAATTAACTGTATTAGAATATATATATATATATATATATATATATATATATATATATATATATATATATATATAGAACTTCTTAATGAGATCCTTGGCCATTATGAGTTTTTATATCCAAAAAAAAGGTGTTTTATCTTTATTTAGAACGTATAGCATAAGAAAGTAATATTCTCGACATTTAAAAATAATTATATTTCGAAAACAAAGACATTATTTACTCTTTTTTTCATCACTATCATCACTAACTCTATAATTTAAGGAATGAATTTTTTTGAGTATTTGAATAATAATTTCATCTTAGTTTGGTTATGACTTATGTTTTTTATATCAAAGTTATTTCTAATATTTCTTTTATAATATCAAAAACAAAATGGTGAAGTCCAGAAATAAATATAAGTATCGAAATTTTGTGAATATTTTAAAACCCAAAGAATTACAAATGGTGAAGTTAAAAAAAATTATATTTATATAACTATATTTTAGCAACGTGATATTTTGAAAGGGGGGAAATTTAGTTTCGAGTTCCTTTTTAAAACTATTATAACTGGCGAAGTTCAGAAAATTGAGAAAAATTTAACCATGGCTTCTTTTTTTTTAGATTTTAAATTTTAATCTTAGTAGCGAAGCCATTTCCTGGTATTCTTATTAAAAAATTATATAGGAAGCAAAGCTTTTCAAAAAGACGTTGATTTTATCCTTATCTAAAAATCAAAATTTCAAAAACTTAAGACAAAATTTTAAATGACATCTTTTGAAATTCTGAATATGGCAGCGATGCTTAGTTTTGGTTATTTAAGAAGTAAGATTTGAAGAAACATAAGCCATTAATATTTGCAGGAGAGAGACTGGATCGAATCTTTGTTATGGAAAATCATGCTGATCAAATTTATTAGGTCTATCCTACTTAGAATCAACTAGTAAATTAATGTAACAACATAATGTTGTGAAGCGTTTTAGAAGATAATTATTATTATCAACACACAGTACAACGAGTACGAAATATATTACCAGTGATTTACTACGTCAATCCATACATAGCACTCGTATTCTCAAAGAACAACGCATAGCACAGAAAGCGCAACTAAACATAGTCCTAATTCGTCTTTTAAACTAACACGTTTTCTATTACAATTAATTTCTTTCGTAAATACGAAAGAAAATTGTTTATTGAGCGTAAACTTAAATAATCATAAAGTTAACATTAAATTACCGATAAAAAGGTATCGGTAAATACGCGGTAATTAAATTTAATTTATCGATAAATTACCGGTATTTTTTTATCGGTTGCGACCCCTAGTTCCCCATATCTAAACGGGAGACATAACTCATTAGAAATATGCAGAATATAACCATTTTTGTATGAAAATACGTTTTAATTATCACTGGTCAACAAAAACAAAGAAAGTTTTTCTGACAGGGGAAGTTGGAGCTGCTATAGACTAATTTTTGGGTGCTGAATTCAAATCTGATCTAAGATTTGATCTATCACATCACATTTTTGCGCTATCGGTATACCCTTAATATTTCATTTTCGTTAAACATAATTTCACGTTATTACTACATTGCTGAATTTTTTAGGCCTTTTTATTACTATTTATATTTATTAAGCATTATATACTACTTTTATTACTATTTTCTGAGATATTTTTCTGGTAACATATGGCATCTCTGTCGTTTATTTACAGCATGGAAATACAATTGCAGGCAGTAGGTAGTGGAAGGATAGTGAGTGATTTTCTGCGGATAGGCCTTGATTGCAATTGTTTTATTGTTAGAATGACAGCAGCTATGGCTACATCATCCCAAAGAAGGACATGCTGTAGTGAACCAATCCTATTTTGCTACATCTGTGGCGACTTCTTTGAAGGGTCAAATGCGCAACATAAGTAACTTTGTCAGGAAAGCATATGTTTGCCTACTTCAAAGTACCACTTGGAGATCAGGACAAATGGCTCCTCACAAAGTATGCAAAACCTGCGTTGAAACCTTGCGATCAGGGTTTCAAGGAAAGAATGCCAAGCTTAAGTTTGGTGTGCCAATGGTTTGGAGAGAAACAACTAACCGTTTTGATAACTGCTACTTCTGCCTTGTCAATGTAAAAGGTTTCGATAAGAAAAACAAACATCACTTGCAATACCCAAATATCCCTTCTGCCATTTGACCAGTTGCGCACTGTGGTAAAATACCTCTATCAGTATTTACTAAGTAGTAGTACCAGAGATTGCAGACGAAGCCATCAGTACATCAACTAGTACTACAGATGAAGATAACCAGATTGCTATTTTTGAGCCAACTGATACAGATTGTGATAAACCTTCTCTGTTTAGTTAGCCTGAATTAAATTATCTAGTCAGAGATTTGTATTTGCCAAAAATGTCTGCTGAATTGTTGGCTTCCAGGTTGCAAGAAAACAAACCTGCTGAAACGTAGCACTAGTGTCTCCTTTTATGGTAACAGAAGCAGAGCTGCGTAAGTACTTCCATTCTGATGGTCAACTTGTTTATTGTAGTGATGTTGAAGGACTTCTGCTCATTATGCGACTGCCTGCATACGATTCAAGTGAGTGATGATTTATTGACATTTCTAATAGGAGTTTGAAATGTGTTTTACTTCACAACGGAAACATGTATGGTTGAATCCCAATAGAGCAGTAGGTAAAAATTAAAGAATAATATGACGGCATCAAAATTTTCCTGCAGAGTTGCAATATCATTTACAATGATGGGTAATATGTGTTGATTTGAAAATGGTGAACTTTCTACTGGACCAGCAAGCAAATTACACAAAATACCCCAGTTTCTTGTGCTATTGTATTGGTACATTAGGGCTACAGCAGACTACTGGGTAAAAAAAGAATTGCCACCAAGAACCAGTTTGACGCCTGGTGACAACAGCATTAATAATCCTCTGGTTGATAGGAGAAAAATCACATTTCCCCACCACATAAAACTTGGTATGATGAAGCAATTTGTCAAAGCCCTCTTTGAATGGACCGTAAGGTCTCCTAGGGTACCTTCTTTCCTTGTAACTCACAGTGGCAACTGCTTCCGCCACTATGTTTAACCTTTCCAAGCCTGAGAGACGAGAAGAAAAGGCAGGAATATTTGATGGACCTCGGATAAGAACACTCTTCAGAGATGCCAAATTTGTTACAACAATGAATGCGTCAAAGGCACGAGCTTCGAAGGTTTTCTCTAATATGGGGCAAAATTTCGTTGGGCACAAGAAAGCTGCAAACTACAAAGAAATTGTGGAGGACCTGCTCTTGAGTTTTCAATTACTTGAATGTAGAACGAGTATCAACTGGCACTATTTACATAGTTACTTAGGCGAATTTCCAAAGAACCTGGGTAATGTTAGTGAGGAGCAAGGTGAACGTTTTCATCAAGATATTAAAGTAATGGAGGAACTCTATCAAGGCCGATGGGACTCCAATATGATGGCAGATTACTGCTGGAGCTTGATGAGAGATATTTCAAATGTTGTGCATTTTTTTTTTTTTTTTTATAGAGCCCATCTGGCAACTACCCACTTGGGCATAAGTCGCCGAAAAACACGACAGCCTAGAATTAGGCTACTTTAAAGTTAAAATATGAAAACTTAACAATCAATATAAATTTGAAAAACTTAACAATCGAAGCAATCTCCGGCAGCGGGGGGAGGTCCCCCTCACCCCGGTGCAGGAGAGTGCAATCTAAAACAAAACAATAACAAAAAAAGGAACCTTAAATAAAGGGGAGAAGGCCGGCCTCCCCCCAAAAGTCAATAAGTCCACCAGTCATGGTGCACGCACTCGTCCCGAGTACAAGGGACAGGCGGTAGCGACCCCGCCCATCCCGGTACCGAGACAGGTATCGTGCGCGAAGATCACCCAGACTGGGACATTCGACAAGAATATGCCGAACAGTCTGGGGGACGACGCAGTCGTTGCAATAGGGCACATGCGAGCGCTCCACCAAGTAACGATGCGTCACACGAGTGTGTCCGATTCGAAGACGACAGAAAGCAACCTGAAGCCGCCGCGGCATTGGGGGATAGGTCCATGGGAACAGTCGCGGCGCAATGGCACGCAACTTTAAGTTCCCCTCGACCGTCTCCCATCTTCTTTGCCAAGCAGTCCGAAGAGCTGCCCGTATTCCTGCCATGTAGTCGGTGTGAGGAAGAGCGAAACGCTGGTCCGGTCGCAGAGTCCTCGCGGACTCTTTGGCGCCCTCATTCCCCGCAATTCCTACATGTCCAGGAACCCAGCAGAAGATAATCTCGACATCTGCCCGGCTCGCCAAAACCGTGGCGTCACGGATTTCGCGAACCAGGGGATGCGGAGATTCCAATGCCCCGAGAGCACTCAGGGCGCTTTGTGAGTCGCTATAAATCACAATCCGGTCTCCGAACCGGGCACGTCGCGTAATCTCCCGTAACGAGTGGTGTATTGCCACCAGCTCGGCCGTGAAGACAGACGCAGCGCCTGGTAGAGCCCCGCTGACTTCAAACAGAGGGGATACGGCGTGGAAGCCGACCCCCTCTTGGGACTTGGAGCCATCCGTATACACTGGCACGGTACCAGCGTGACACGATGTGTGCTCCAAAAAGATCGAACGCAATACTCCCGGCGCAGTACAAGCTTTGGGAGCAGAGGCGTGGCGACAAATAGCCAAATGTGGTACCCTCCAGGGTGGCGTCCTGGGCAGAACCAGGGGCGCCACCGGCCCGAGAGCTATATCTACCTCTCGAAGGAGTTTCCTGGCCCTAAACCCAAAGGGCTTAGGGTATGACTGGCGTCTCTCGGCGGCATAGGCACCATCGAGATCAGCTGCGGATGCAGTGAGAGCTGTTGGCGACTGGGGGAGGCGCCGGGCTCGCGCGTACAGGCGAGTGATGCACTGCACGCGGCGCAGAGCGAGTGGCATCTCCCCAGCATCGACCAACAGGCTCTCAATGGGGGAAGTGCGGAAGGCACCGGTCGCAAGGCGAAGGCCGGTGTGGTGGATCGAATCCACCTTCCGCAATAAACGCTCGGCTGCGGATGCATAAAACTCGCATCCGTAGTCGAGCTTCGAGCGAATAAAGGATCGATAAAAAAGTAAGGCGGTAGCCCTATCAGCGCCCCAAGCTCTGAACGTCACGGAACGGAGAATGTCCATGGCGCGGGTACAAGAGACCCTAAGGCTGCGAATGTGAGCCTCCCAGGTGAGGCGTCGGTCGAATACAAGACCAAGGAAACGGTGCGACTCAACCACATCCAGGCGCACCCCATTAAGAAACAAATCTGGGTCGGGGTGAAGCCGTGGATGGCGGCAGAAGTGCACCACCTTAGTCTTGGCCAAAGAAAACCGAAACCTGTGCGCTTTGGCATAGCAAGAGACGCGGTTCAATGCCTGTTGGAGTCGGCGCTCCAGAGTTGGCATCTGGGCCGCGCCAAAAGAGATCGAAAGGTCGTCCACGTAGAGCGTAGCGAGAACATCTTCCGGCAGCACCGAGGTGATGCCGTTGATGCTCAGGGCAAAGAGTGTGACACTGAGGACACTTCCCTGCGGGACACCCTCTTCCTGCTCCTTTGGGCCGGAGAGGGCTCCCCCCACCCGTACGCGGAATCGACGATCTCGCAAAAATTCAGATATAAACATTGGGAGGCGTCCCCTCGCCCCCATCGTGTGGAGAGTCTCCATGATACCGTATCGCCATGCGGTATCATAGGCTTTCTCCAGATCAAAAAACACCGTGGCGTAGTGCTGTCTACGAAGGAAAGCCTCGCAGACGGCATTTTCCAGTCGGAGCAGAGCATCCGACGTGGAGTGGAACTTACGGAAGCCGCACTGTGCAGAAGACAGATGGCCTCCGCTGTCCAGGAAATAGGCTAATCTAACATTTACCAATTTCTCCATCAACTTGCACACGCAAGAGGTTAGAGAGATTGGGCGGAAACCGGTCGGAGTAGAGTGATCTCTCCCCGGCTTGCGAAAGGCGAGCACAGTAGCGATTCGCCAGGAGTCTGGGAGGAGACCTTCCACCCAGATCCTGTTGAACAAATCTAATAGAAAGGCCATGCCTCGCTCACCCAGGTGTCGAAGCATGGCGTACGGGACATCGTCCGGACCATGGGCGGTGTCCGCGCACGAAGCGAGAGCGGAACGCAACTCACTCACAGTAAACTTGTCGTTGAAGGGTTCTCCGCCTCTGGAGGTAAAGTCCAGCCGGCGGCCTTCCGCGACATCACGACGTGCATTGAATGCTGGCGGAGCAGCATCACGGCTAGAGAATGCGGAAAAAGCGGTCGCTAAGGATTCCGCCACGGACGCGGGGTCCGAGATTGCGGTCCCATTCTCCTGGAGAACGGGAGGGGGGTCCTGCGAGAACTTGCCCCGAATCCTTTTGACTCGCTTCCACACCTCAGCTAAAGGGGTCTTCCCGTTAAGTGAAGACACGTATGCCCGCCAAGAAGAGCGGCGGGCGTGCTTCGAAATATACCGGAACCTAGCCCTAGCCCGACGAAATTCAGCGACGGTGAAATCGTTCGGGCGGCGCTTATAGCGCATGTAGGCATAACGCTTCTGTTTGAGGGCCGTCTCACACTCGGCCGACCACCATGGGAGTGGTCGGCGTGCAAAACGGCCAGACGTCCTAGGAATAGTAGTCAGGCCCACGGCGATGAGGTTGCCGGAGAAGAACTCGACGGCCTCATCTACCGACCTAAACTCCTTGACTGAGATAGAGAATTCAGTCATTTCCTGAAATGCAGGCCACCGCGCCCGCGCCAAGCACCACCGAGGTGGTCTCTCAGGCGGCAGTTGCCCTGAAAAGGATATTTGAATGGGAAAGTGATCACTACCATGGACGTCATCGACCACCCCCCAATCAAAATCAGGCTGTGCATCCGAAGAGCACAAAGATAGGTCAAGGCAAGAAAATGAAGCGGTTCTCGGACAGTGATGCGTAAACTCATCCACGTTTAGGACACCCATCTCAAGCTCTTCGATCAGATCGGCAAGGACTTGTCCCCTGGGATTTATGGTGTAATCTCCCCAGAGAGGATGCCTGCCGTTCAGATCTCCAAGCAAGAGATAGGGCCTCGGCAACCGTGCCACGACGCGGCGAAAGTCCCCCGCGTCGAAGTCAGCTGACGGTGGAATGTACGCAGAAATGATAGTATACCTCCTATCCAGGTGCAGCTGCACAGCCACTGCCTGAAAGGAGGTATCTAAAAAGAAAGGAAGAACGGAGACATCATGCCGGGTGTAAACCGCGCATCCCCCAGCCCGGCCGTCCCGCGGTGGTTGGGTCGCAAGACCCTTATACCCCGGGAGGGCAGGCAGGGGGCACGCGCCTAGCATGGTCTCCTGCAAAAAAATAGCTAACGGGGAACGGGATGAGGCGAGCCTCCGCAGCTCCTCCCAGTTGGCCCGGAGTCCACGGCAATTCCATTGAAGGAATATGCCCTCCAGGCCTAGCTCGGAGGAGACGCGGGGGCCCTCCTCGAATTGAAGACCCTCACGGGAATGGCCGTACGCTTCCCGGGGGCAGAACCCCGGGCGCTGTTGGCCGGACAAAGCGCTGAAGGCGCTGTCGCCTTCGAGGACTTATTGTGGGAGGTTGGGCTCGCCATGCGAGTCTTTTCCTCCCTCCGCCTCGAAACTTTAGGCGGGCGTTGCGGCTTCGGAGGCGGGGGGCCCTCTTTTCGAGGAACCACCGTCTCCGAGCCACTCGCTCCACCTCGGGGCGTGGGCAAAGGGGCCGAAGCTCCATGGTGCTGTCCTCCTTTCGGGGAACAGCTTTAGGAACCCCGGAAGATGGCCTAGCGACCATCTTCAGGGGTGTTGCCTCCTGTGAGTCTAACGACTCGGTGGAGGCGCGTTGCCGTTTCGCTTTACGCGAAACGGTCACGCTGGGGGAAGAGGGGGGAGCCCTGGTTTTAGCCGGGGCAGGGTATGAACCCTTTTTGCCGCCAGCTTTACCAGGGGAGCGCCCAGGTTGGGTAGAGCCCACAAAAGGGCTCCGAATGGGCGCGGAAACAACCGTGCTCGTTGGCCTGGATGGGCCAGGAGCAGAGGGTGCCTTTCTAACTATTGAGGCATATGACGTCCCAGGCAGAGCCGGGCGCGCCAGGACCAAGTCCTTTGCCTCGCGGAATGAGAGTCGATCCTGGGCCTGAACGGCCAGGATTTCTTTCTCAAGGAGATATGCACCACATTGCTTCGAAGAAGCAGGGTGCGGCTCTCCGCAATTGACACACTTGGCCACACACGATTTGGACTTATCGTGTGCGACCTTGGAGCAATTTACACAGACTTCGGGTGACCCCGATTTTGCACGTCTACATGATCGATTCGTATGGCCGAAGCGGTGGCAGTAATAGCACCGCCGCGGCAGTGGCACGAATGCCTTCACGCGGTAGCGGTACCAACCGGCACGCACCGACTCAGGGAGCTTGTCACAGTCGAACGTGACGAAGAGTGTAGGGGTGGGTCTCGAGGCCCCTCCCTGTTTTCTCATCACACGTTCGACCTTGACCGCCCCATGGTCGGCCAGCTCTAGGGTGATGTCCTCAATGGAGTAGTCAACGAGTTCCCTCGCATAAACTACTCCTTTCACAAAGTTCATGGTAGAGTGCGGCGTCACACTCACCGGGGTGCCATGAAGTGTCCGAAGAGCACTTATCTTGGCCGCCTCGGCGGGATTCGCCGCATTCGCCAGAAGGCTCCCGTCCGAGAAACGGGTTACCTTCGGCTCTCTACCAATTGCACTAGCTAATCCTCTCCTCTGATGGATCATGTTGCCCTTGGACAACATGCTGCCATCAGTGGAGCGAATAACGAGGAAGCGTTTGAAGCCAGCGGGCTCGAAAACGCCAGGTAACCTCTGAATCAGGGGCCCCGATGTCATCGAGGCTCCGCCCTGTGCATTCTTGGTCTTAGTCGTAGTCATGGGCTCCGCACACGAGGGGGTAGAGGGGCCGGATGTGCCGATCTTGGCTTGGTCGCCTACCAAAGTGGCAGCAGACCCATCCGTCCCCGCAGCCCCCGCGGATGGAGAGGAGCCCCGAGTCTTCTTCGTCTTTTGAGTCTTTTTAGTCTTTTTCTTTTTAGGAGAGGAGGGCGGGGAATGAACCCGCTTTTCACCTCCGCCGGCAGAAGTCCCCAGGCCAGATGGACCAGCCTCAGCCAGGTCCCTCTCCGAAATGGAGAAGGTCCTGGTTGTCGTAGGGGCACCTGTCGGAGGAGATCCCTCCCCTCCTTCTACTGCCTCGGAGCCCTCAGCCATTTGAGGAGGACCTTGCATAGGGGCGGATTCGGGTTCGGTGCTTGGCGCCGAGCCCGAATTCCCCCCCATGGAAGGCCCTACCGTCTGGGGCTGGGTCTCCTCAAGGACCATGTCTATCACAGGAGGGGCCTCCAGTTGGCCATCCCCTCCCAGGACATCGCAGGTCCCCTTGGCAGTATTGTCACTAGTCAGGTGGTGTGGGGAGGCACAGGCCTTGACCCCAGCAAGGTTCAAAATTCTTGCCAGCAGGTCTTTTGAGGGAAGCGACCGAAGGGGCCTGGCTTCCCTCTCCCCCCTAAGGGGGTTTGCCCTACCGAGCCGCTTGCACGAGGGGCGGTCGGCAATGGGCTGCCTGCTGGCTTTCTTGGCAGTCCCCTTAGAAAGCAAAGGAGGGACTGCCGCTGGAGATAGGGAGGTGCCCGAAAGCACCTCCAGAGAAGGGGGTCAGGGGGAGTCCCCTACACCCGTAGGCGTAGGAGAGGAGTAAGCCTCCTCTCCGGTTAAAGAATTATGGAGGGTCCCTTGCGCAAGCACAAGGGGGGGGACCTCCATTTTCTCGGTGGAGCTGCCCGAGGGCGGCTCCGTAGATGTTTTTGGGGAAGTTGGGGGTTGGGGTTTTTGTTTTTTTTCATACATGGGCATGGTGACCCTCTTTTGATTACGGGACGCAATAGCTCATCACCTCTCGCAGTTGCCCGCACTGCGAGAGGTGCTTACAAGCCCGGCAGAGCCAGGCGCCGCCATTCGGGACCACCCCTCCCGCCTGGTGGCCTGGCAGTCCTTCGGCATGGCGGCTCCACCTTGGACACGGCGTAAAAAATATAGGTTGTGAAGAGGAGAGGAAAAGGGATGTGAGGAAGATGTGGGTGGGGATGAAGCAGGTTGTTAAAAAAAACCCATCCCGAACCGGAGCTGAGGGGTTAGGGAACAATGTCCCCTCCCCCCCTCAGCCCCGATCCGGGGTGGTTGGCTTGAGAAGAAGGTCAGCATTCTACCCTGTGAAATTAGAGGCTGACCAGAGAAAGTTGTGGGAGAGGTTGTATGAAAAGCGACGAGGTAGGGGAGAAATCGGGCTATCTGAAGGAAGGAAGAGAGGCTAAGCTGGGGCCGGACGGAGCGCTGGATCCCGTCAGCACGGCGGCCAGGATGGCAAATCGCCGCGCCCCTTACGGGGTCAAATGTTGTGCATTGCAGAATGTCAAAGCGGAGGAAGTTTGTGCAGCTGTAGCTCGAAGAAAGGTCTATTTCTGATATCGTTGAATCTCAAAAACCTGATGGTATATTTGGAATCAGCACCCCAAATTACCTAAAAATCCACTGGAGAAAACCTCATGCCAGAAAAAGTGTGTTGACCAGTGTTATTCACCTTTCAAATTCGGCACCCTTTTTGGAACACCCTATATTATATATATTTTGTTATTTTTGACATTATCATCATCATCATCATTATTATTATTATTATTAATGTATAGCGGTCATCGGACGGTGCGAGAGGAAGGATCTAATTTTCCGTAAAAACTCGGGTTCGCAGAAAATTTAAAGAGCTCCGTAAATGAGGACAATGTTAAGAAAATTGAAGCTACGAAGGAGGTCATTGCGGAGTAGGGAGAAAGAGGCAACTATTTCAGTCGACCCTCGACCACTTTGCTTAATTCCTGGAGTGTCGAATGCTCGAGTCGAAAGCTGGTCGATTTTCGTCGTACTTTCGGGGTGGCTCTTTTTCGCTGTTCGTTCAGAGCTTGGACAATAAGTAGGGACCTTCCTGCTCTGACGACCTCCCCCTCCCCCACTTCCAAATGGGGACAGAGATATGAATGTTTTCTAATGACGCTAAAAGACTTGGCTTAAATAAGCGTCAATGAATGAAGTGCGTGTAACTATCGCGCTCATCTTGCAGTGGGCTAAAGAGGGCCAGATTTCTAAGTCATATTGGCGAAATCTTCCATAAAAAAGACGAATCGTTCATATCATTTTCTTGTCAGTTTCACGAAGCAATGAATCCTTTAAAGAGGAAAGCAAAAAGATTAATTTTTATTAACGTGCCAAACCTACTCAACCGAATTTGATTAGCCAGCTGCTCCTTCTATAAATCCTACTTCAACTCATGTCAGGCCACTCCACTACACTACAACAATACGAACACAGAATAAACCTTGCCCCAACACCAACATGCCCCAGATGCAACAACAGCCTCGACAACATCAAACACCTATTCATACAATGCCCAAACCTCACGCAAGTACTCACTGCACGCAGTATCTCCTCTTTTATGGACCTGTGGACCCAGCCCCAGGAAGCGCGGTGGCTTTCCTAAGGTCACCCACTTCACACAGGAGGTATGGGGGCCGGCAAGTAAGTGCTCCCTCTTGATAATATTCCGCCGTGTTACAGACTGTTATTACCAAACACGCTGGGCTATTTAGTTTCCTGACTAGTTATAGTCATCAACTCAAAACTGAAAAATATTATCGTGGCCGTAAAAGTTACCATTTGATGGGAACGCAAAAGGTCAATCGTGGCCCTAAAAGTTGCCATTTGATGGGAACGCAAAAGGTCAATCGTGGCCCTAAAAGTTACCATTTGATGGGAACGCAAAAGGTCAATCGTGGCCCTAAATTTACCATTTGAAGGAAACGTAAAAGGTCAACCGTGGCCCTAAAAGTCACCAGTTGATGGAAACGCAAAAGGACAACCGTGGCCCTAAAAGTCACCATTTGATGGAAACGTAAAAGGTCAACCGTGGCCCTAAAAGTCACCATTTGATGGAAACGCAAAAGGTCAACCGTGGCCCTAAAAGTCACCATTTGATGGAAACGTAAAAGGTCAACCGTGGCCCTAGAAGTCACCATTTGATGGAAACGCAAAAGGTCAACCGTGGCCCTAAAAGTCACCATTTGATGGAAACGCGAAAGGTCAACCGTGGCCCTAAAAGTCACCATTTGATGGAAACACAAGAGGTCAATCGTGGCCCTAAAAGTCGCCATTTGATGGAAACGTAAAAGGTCAACCGTGGCCCTAAAAGTCACCATTTGATTGAGACGTAAAAGGTCAACCGTGGCCCTAAAAGTCACCAGTTGATGGAAACGCAAAAGGACAACCGTGGCCCTAAAAGTCACCATTTGATGGAAACGTAAAAGGTCAACCGTGGCCCTAAAAGTCACCATTTGATGGAAACGTAAAAGGTCAACCGTGGCCCTAAAAGTCACCATTTGATGGAAACGCAAAAGGTCAACCGTGGCCCTAAAAGTCACCATTTGATGGAAACGCAAAAGGTCAACCGTGGCCCTAAGTCACCATTTGATGGAAACGTAAAATGTCAACCGTGGCCCTAAAAGTCACCAGTTGATGGAAACGCAAAAGGACAACCGTGACCCTAAAAGTCACCATTTGATGGAAACGTAAAAGGTCAACCGTGGCCCTAAAAGTCACCATTTGATGGAAACGCAAAAGGTCAACCGTGGCCCTAAAAGTCACCATTTGATAGAAACGTAAAAGGTCAACCGTGGCCCTAGAAGTCACCATTTGATGGAAACGCAAAAGGTCAACCGTGGCCCTAAAAGTCACCATTTGATGGAAATGCGAAATGTCAACCGTGGCCCTAAAAGTCACCATTTGATGGAAACACAAGGTCAATCGTGGCCCTAAAAGTCGCCATTTGATGGAAACGTAAAAGGTCAACCGTGGCCCTAAAAGTCACCATTTGATTGAGACGTAAAAGGTCAACCGTGGCCCTAAAAGTCACCATTTGATGGAAACGCAAAAGGTCAACCGTGGCCCTAAAAGTCACCATTTGATGGAAACGCAAAAGGTCAACCGTGGCCCTAAGAGTCACCATTTGATGGAAACGTAAAATGTCAACCGTGGCCCTAAAAGTCACCATTTGATGGAAACGTAAAAGGTCAACCGTGGCCCTAAAAGTCACCATTTGATGGAAACGCAAAAGGTCAACCGTGGCCCTAAAAGTCACCATTTGATGGAAACGCAAAAGGTCAATCGTGGCCCTAAAAGTCACCATTTGATGGAAACGCAAAAGGTCAACCGTGGCCCTAGAAGTCACCATTTGATGGAAACGTAAAAGGTCAACCGTGGCCCTAGAAGTCACCATTTGATGGAAACGCAAAAGGTCAACCATGGCCCTAAAAGTCACCATTTGATAGAAACGTAAAAGGTCAACCGTGTCCCTAAAAGTAACCATTTGATGGAAATGCAAAAGGTCAACCGTAGCCCTAAAATTTACCATTTGTTGGGAACGTAAAAGGTCAATCGTGGCCCTAAAAGTCACCATTTGACGGAAACGCAAAAGGTCAACCGTGGCCCTAAAAGTCATCATTTGATGGAAACGTAAAAGTTCAATCGTGGCCCTAAAAGTCACCATTTGATGAAAACGCAAAAGGTCAACCGTGGCCCTAAAAGTCACCATTTGATGGAAACGCAAAAGGTCAACCGTGGCCCTAAAAGTCACCATTTGATGGAAACGTAAAAGGTCAATCGTGGCCCTAAAAGTCACCATTTGACGGAAACGCAAAAGATCAACCGTGGCTCTAAAAGTCACCATTTGATGGAAACGTAAAAGGTCGATCTCGGTCCGAAAAGTTACCATTTGATGGGAACGCCAAAAGTCAATCTCAGCTGTAAAAGTCACCATCTCATGGAAAACCCAAAGCTGAAACTTGGTTCCAAATGTCACCATTTGATAGAAACGGCAAAGGTCAATTTTGGCCCTAAAACTTACCATTTGATGGAAACGCAAAAGGTCAATCTTAGCCCTAAGTCACCATTTGATGGAAACGCCAAAGATCAATCTTGGTTCTAAAATCACCACTTTATGGAAAAGCCAAAAGTCAATCTTGGCCCTAAAGATCAATATTTGAGGGAAATGCCAAAGGTCAATCCAGATGCAACAAAGGTTGCAATCAGATGAGATAAATCTTGTTAACTAACCCCCTTTTTATTCAGCTCCCTCCAGGCGACTACCTCCAAGAACACAAGTTGGCGCAGCGAATTTCGCCCTAATACTGGGGTACATTAGAATCATTTTCCCCAAGCCTTGTAATAGGCGTCACGCACTTTCTCGTAGACGCCGCAAAGGGGCAAAGGCCGTAGATTGGCGCTCTTGTGCTCATTGTACGAACGAGTACAATAGTCTAAATGCGCTTTTGGAGAGTCTGTAATCCATAACCTTTAGTATTCCTGTACTTTATATTTTCCTTTCTCTACGTCAAACCATCCTTTCTCCCAAGTCAAAAACTCTGGTTGTAACATTCCCACTTCCACCCACTCCAAAACACAAGTACACAGTGTAGTCAAAAGGCAAGAATCCTCCTTAATTAGAAGGAAATTAAATTGATGCCGCCCATTTTGAAAAGCGAGTCCAAATTGCTGTTATTATTGAGGTCAGTAAAATTCAAGGCTGCTCGCTTTTCCTCCAATCGGTACAGATAATCCAGGAGATCAAAAGCTTCAATTTGAGGAGCTTCGAGGTCGCAATTACCTTCCTATGAGAGGCGCAAGGGAAGAGGGGTCTGGGGTTGTCTTCTTTGTGGTACATATATGAGAGAGAGAGAGAGAGAGAGAGAGAGAGAGAGAGAGAAAGAGAGAGAGAAAGAGAGAGAAAGAGAGAGAGAGAGAGAGAGAGAAAGAGAGAGAGAGAGAAAGAGAGAGAGAGAGAAAGAGAGAGAGAGAGAGAGAAAGAGAGAGAGAGAAAGAGAGAGAAAGAGAGAGAGAAAGAGAGAGAAAGAGAGAGAAAGAGAAAGAGAGAGAAAGAGAGAGAGAGAGAAAGAGAGAGAAAGAGAGAGAGAGAGAGAGAGAGAGAGAGAGAGAGAGAGAGAGAGAGAGAGAGAAAGAGAGAGAAGAGAGAGAAAGAGAGAGAGAGAGAGAGAGAGAGAGCGAGAGAGAGAGAGCAGAGAGAGAGAGTGTGTGAGTGTGTGTGTGAACAAGGAGTAACAAGGAAAAGAGCTACTCTAGTAGACCTCACGACCCATTCAAAGATGGTACCTTTGAGTGAACACTTGAGTAGGTGCAGTTCTCTAAAGCAGAGGTCGGGGAACTTTTGTGGGTATTACCCCATAACACCTCTTTTGTACAGCGAAATTACCCCCAGCACATGAAAGTCCACAAAATCTGAGAAACACAAAAATCATTGAAATTCCAAAAAAGTTTATTGAATCCATTCCTGGGAGAATTCAGTCATGCAAGATGAAAATTGTGCATTATACACGATAAAGCATCTTTACAAATAAAACACAAA
>OZ018334.1:83095289-83100289 GCA_963969495.1 Ceratothoa steindachneri
GAGAAAAAAAAAACAACACCCCAAAAGGGGGAAAGGAAGCAAGCTGGTGCGTCGGGGAGAGGTCCCCCCGGCGCAGGAGCGTGCAACTAAAGAAAAAAACAAAACAAAAAAAAACAAATGCAAAAAAACAACAAAACAAAACAAAAAAACAAACAAACCTTGCTTAAATAATAGGGAGAAGGCCTGCCTCCCCCAAGAAGTCAACAAGTCCACAAGTCAATGTGCACGAATCTGTCCCGAGCACAAGGGACAGGCGGTAGCGACCCCACCCATCCCGGTACTGGGACAGGTATCGTGCGCGAAGATCACCCAGACTGGGACATTCGACAAGAATGTGCACGGTGTGGAAGCCGACCCCCTCTTGGCACTTGGAGCCATCCGTATACACTGGCACGGTTCAAGCGTGACACGAGGTGTGCTCCAAAAAGGTCGAACGCAATACTCCCGGCGCCGTACAAGCTTTGGGAGCAGAGGCGTGGCGACAAATAGACAAATGTGGTACCCTCCAGGGTGGCGTCCTGGGTGGAACCAGGGGCGCCACCGTCCCGAGAGCTATATCTAAATCTCGAAGGAATTTCCTGGCTCTAAACCCAAAGGGCTTAGGATATGACTGGCTTCTCTCGACGGCATAGGCACCATCGAGATCAGCTGCGGATGCAGTGAAAGCTGTTGGCGACTGAGGGAGGCGCCGGGCTCGCGCGTACAGGACAGTGATGCACTGCACACGGCGCAGAGCGAGTGGCATCTCCCCAGCATCGACCAACAGGCTCTCAATGGGGGAAGTGCGGAAGGCAACGGTCGCAAGACCAAGGCCGTTGTGGTGGATCGAATCCACCTTCCGCAATAAACGCTCGGCTGCTGATGCATAAAACTCGCTTCCGTACTCGAGCTTCGAACAAACAAAGGATCGATAAAAAAGTAGGGCAGTAGCCCTATCAGCGCCCCAAGCGCTGAGTGTCACGGAACGGAGAATGTCCATGGCGCGGGTACAAGAGACCCTAAGGCTCCGAATATGAGCCTCCCAGGTGAGGCGTCGGTCGAATACAAGACCAAGGAAACGGTGCGACTCAACCACATCCAGGAGCACCCCATTAAGAAACAAATCTCGGTCGGGATGAAGCCGTGGATGGCGGCAGAAGTGCACCACCTTAGTCTTGGCCAAAGAAAACCGAAACCTGTGCGCATCGGCATAGCGAGAGACGCGGTTCAATGCCTGTTGGAGTCGACGCTCCAGAGTTGGCATCTGGGCCGCGCCAAAAGAGATCGAAAGGTCGTCTACGTAGAGTGTAGCGAGAACATCTTCTGGTAGCACCGAGGTGATGCCGTTGATGCTCAAGGTAGAGTGTGAGACTGAGGACACTTCGCTGCGGGACACCATCTTCCTGCTCCTTTGGGCCGGAGAGAGCTCCCCCCACCCGTACACGGAATCGACGATCTCGCAAAAATTCAGATATAAAGACTGGGAGGCGTCCCCTCGCCACCATCGTGTGGAGAGTCTCCATGATCCCGTATCGCCATGCGGTATCATAGGCCTTCTCCAGATCGAAAAAGACCGTGGGGTAGTGCTGTCTACGAAGGAGAGTCTCGCAGACGGCATTTTCCAGTCGGAGCAGAGCATCCGACGTGGAGTGGAACTTGCGAAAGCCGCACTGTGCAGAAGACAGATGGCCTCCGCTGTCCAGGAAAAAGGCTAGTCTAACATTTACCAATTTTCCATCAACTTGCACACACAAGAACTTAGGAAGATTGGGCGGAAACCGGTCGGAGTAGAGTGATCTCTCCCCGGTTTGCGAAACGCGAGCACAGTAGCGATTCGCGAGGAACCTGGGAGAAGACAGTCCACCCAGATCCAGTTGGCCAAATCTAACAGAAAGGCCATGCCTCGCTCACCCAGGTTACGAAGCATGGCATACGGGACATCGTCCGGACAATGGGCGGTGTCCGCGCACGAAGCGAGAGCAGAGCGCAACTCGCTCACAGTAAACCTGTCGTTGAAGGGTTCTCCGCCTTTGGAGGTAAAGTCCAGCCTGCAGCATTCCGCGACATCACGACGTGCATTGAATGCTGGCGGAGCAGCATCCCGGCTAGAGAATGCGGAAAAAGCGGTCGCGAAAGATTCGGCCATAGACGCGGGGTCCGAGATTGCGGTCCCATTCTCCTGGGAAACGGGAGGGGGGTCCTGCGAGAACTTGCCCCAAATCCTTTTGACTCGCTTCAACACCTCAGCTAAAGAAGTCTTCCCGTTAAGTGAAGACCCGTATGTCCGCCAAGAAGAGCGGTGGGCGTGCTTCGAAATATACCTGAACCTAGCCCTAGCCCGACGAAATTCAGTGACAGTGAAATCGTTCGGGCGGCGCTTATAGCGCATGTAGGCATAACGCTTCTGTTTGAGGGCCGTCTCACACTCGGGCGACCACCATGGGAGTGGTCGGCGTGTAAAACGGCCATACGTCCTAGGAATAGTAGTCAGGCCCACGGCGATGAGGTTGCCGGAGAAGAACTCAACGGCCTCATCTACCGACCTAAACTCCTCGACTGAGATAGAGAATTCAGTCATTTCCTGAAATGCAGGCCACCGCGCCCGCGCCCGCGCCAAGCACCACCGAGGTGGTCTCTCAGGCGGCAGTTGCCCTGAAAAAGATATTTGAATGGGAAAGTGATCACTACCATGGAGGTCATCAACCACCCCCCAATCAAAATCAGGCTGTGCATCCGAAGAGCACAAAGATAGGTCAAGGCAAGAAAATGAAGCGGTTCTCGGAC
Source organism: Ceratothoa steindachneri (assembly GCA_963969495.1). Taxonomy (NCBI): domain Eukaryota; kingdom Metazoa; phylum Arthropoda; class Malacostraca; order Isopoda; family Cymothoidae; genus Ceratothoa; species Ceratothoa steindachneri. Next base: position 83,098,053 of record OZ018334.1, read on the forward strand.
AGTGATGCGTAAACTCATCCCCGTTTAGGACACCCATCTCAAGCTCTTCGATCAGATCGGCAAGGACTTGTCCCCTGGGATTTATGGAGTAATCTCCCCAGAGAGGATGCCTGCCGTTCAGATCTCCGAGCAAGAGATAGGGCCTCGGCAACCGTGCCACGACGCGGCGGAAGTCCCGCGCGTCGAAGTCAACTGACGGTGAAATGTACGCAGAAATGATAGTATACCTCCTATCCAGGTGCAGCTGCACAGCCACTGCCTGAAAGGAGGTATCTAAAGAGAAAGGAAGAAGGGAGACATCATGCCGGGTGTAAACCGCGCATCCCCCAGCCCGGCCATCCCGCGGTGGTAGGGTCGCAAGACCCTTATACCCCGGGAGGGCGGTCAGGGGCACGCGCCTAGCATGGTCTCCTGCAAAAAAATAGCTAACGGGGAACGGGACGAGGCGAGCCTCCGCAGCTCCTCCCAGTTGGCCCGGAGTCCACGGTAATTCCATTGAAGGAATATGCCCTCCAGGCCTAGCTCGGAGGAGACGCGGGGACCCTGCTCGAACTGAAGACCCTCACGGGAATGGCCGTACGCTTCCCGGGGGCAGAACACCAGGCGCTGTTGGCCGGACAAAGCGCTGAAGGCGCTGTCGCCTTCGAGGATTTACTGGGGAAGGTTGGGCTCGCCATGCGAGTCTTTTCCTCCCTCTGCCTCGAAACCTTAGGCGGGCGTTGCGGCTTCGGAGGCGGGGGGCCCTCTTTTCGAGGAACCACCGCCTCCGAGCCACCTCGGGGCGTGGGCGAAGGAGCCAAAGCTCCTTTGTTGCTGTCCTCCTTTCGAGGGACAGCTTTAGGAACCCGGGAAGATGGCCTAGCGACCATCTTCAACGGTGTTGCCTCCTGTGAGTCTAGCGACTCGGTGGTGGCGCGTGGCCGTTTCGCCTTACGGGAAATGGTCACGCTGGGGGAAGAGGGGGAAGCCCTGGTTTTAGCCGGGGCTGGGTGTGAACCCTTTTTGCCTCCAGCTTCACCAGGGAAGCGCTCGGGTTGAGTAGAGCCCGCAGAAGGGCTCCGAATGGGCGCGGAAACAACCGTGCTCGTTGGCCTGGATGGGCCAGGAGCGGAGGGTGCCTTTCTAACTATTGAGGCGTATGACGTCCCAGGCAGATCCGGGTGCGCCAGGACCAAGTCCTTAGCCTCGCGGAATGAAAGTCGATCCTGGGCCTGAACGGCCAGGATTTCTTTCTCAAGGAGATATGCACCACATTGCTTCGAAGAAGCGGGGTGCGGCTTTGCGCAATTGACACACTTGGCCACACACGACCTAGACTTATCGTGTGCGACCTTGGAGCAATTTACACAGACTTCGGGTGACCCCGACTTTGCAAGTCTACAAGAACGATTTGTATGGCCGAATCGGTGACAGTAATAGCACCGCCGCGGCAGTGGCACGAATGCCTTCACGCGGTAGCGGTACCAACCGGCACGCACCGACTCAGGGAGCTTGTCACAGTCGAACGTGACGAGGAGTGTAGGGGTGGGTCTCGAGGCCCCTCCCTGTTTTCTCATCACACATTCGACCTTGACCGCCCCATGTTCGGCCAGCTCTAGGGTGATGTCCTCAATGGAGTAGTCAACGAGTTCCCTCGCATAAACTACTCCTTTCACAAAGTTCATGGTAGAGTGCGGCGTCACACTCACCGGGGTGCCATGAAGTGTCCGAAGAGCACTTGTCTTGGCCACCTCGGCAGGATTCGCCAGAAGGCTCTCGTCCGAGAAACGGGTCACCTTCGGCTCTCTACCAATTACACTAGTTAATGCTCTCCTCTGATGGATCATGTTGCCCTTCACCAACATGGTACCATCAGTGGAGCGAATAACGAGGAAGCGTTTGAAGCCAGCGGGCTCGAAAACGCCAGGTAACCTCTGAATCAGGGGCCCTGATGTCATCGAGGCTCCGCCCTGTGCACTTTTGATCTTTGTCTTAGTCAGAGGCTCCGCACCCGAGGGGGGGGGGGAGTGAGAGGGAGGAGGTGCCGATCTTGGCTTGGTCGCTTGCCAAAGTGGCAGCAGACTCATCCGTGCCCGTAACCCCCGCTGATTGAGAGGAGCCCCGAGTCTTCTTTTTCTTTATAGTCTTTTTCTTTTTTGGAGAGGAGGGCGGGGAATGAACCCGCTTCTCACTTCCGCCGGAAGAAGCTCCCAGACCAGATGGACCGGCCTCAGCCAGGCCCTTCTCCGAAATGGAGA
>OZ018334.1:83110289-83230289 GCA_963969495.1 Ceratothoa steindachneri
TCTTGCATGCATCTTATAGGGATGCCATTTTAAGTCATGTTTAATAATGCGGTTAATTGATGAATTTGACCATTGTAACCCATTTTTTTCTGAATGATACATGTGGATTTTGAAGAAGTGTCAACTGAACATTATCGATATTTTCTGTTGTTCATATGGTTCTCATACGACCCGAACGACCTTTATTTAGATTTAAGCATATTCCTTCATGTTGGTATTTGCGAACATTTTTCCACCGTGTGGGCTTGCTTGGTGGGTGCCGACGTAGAAAACATTGTTCAAATGAATCTTGTACTTGTTTAATACTGCCAGTCTTAATAAAGTTTGTGACTACAAATACGCGTTGATCTTTTGTTAACTGCATGATTAAAAAGGTTCTATGGAAGTAAACTTTTACACAGAAACGCTTTCATTTGCTTAGTAAGCAATAATGACGAGACCATACCACAGCGTGGCTGAAAAACCACTGTAAAATGACCTAAGCTATGCTTGCAAAATCGCACAAAGACCTAGGCTCCCTAGGTTCTCTTAAAAGTGCACGGTGGCCTAGCCTTCCTAGGCTTCGTTTCATTATTTTAATTCCTTGCGCAAACATATTTTTGATAGCCTCTACTAAACCCATTAATGTATCAACATCATAAAAGGGAATTTAATGATATTTCCAGAATCGACAGATAAATAGTTGTTAAATTTGTTTTGTTTTACAGGACTCAAAAATCTCCAATAGGTTTTGAGTTATACTAATTCAAAGTACGGTTAACTTTTTTCTGGGACACCTTGTGTATATATATATATATATATATATATATATATATATATATATATATATATATATATATATATGTGTGTGTGTGTGTGTGTGTGTGGTTGTACTTCATTCCCAACCGCTAGATGCTATCCATTCAGGATATGTACCTTCCAGACAATTTTACGTTCCCTAAGGTTAATGATAGAGATGCCGTTATTGCTTTTCGCATCTTTTTTTATAATTTAAACAAAACGAAGATAAAAAGTTTACAAAACTTAACGTCGATGCTAAGGATGTAAAAATACCCGAGAAGTAAATAGCCTGGAGAGAGAAGGCTAGTACAGGCCTAGGAGACCGCAATGACGCATACCTCTCCCGAAGCATTCCCAATTCCATCAACGAACACAGCCCCCCCCCCATCCGGAGGGAGACTAAAATACAGTTAAAAAGGAGGGGGGGAGGAATTGTTCAGAATACTTTTTTATTATCTTAGCAGTTCATGACGACCTTTCAGCCAACAGTATCCGAAAAATATAAAAGTAGCCTTTTTAATGATACTTACTAAACGTGGTAATATGATTTGATACTTTAATACCATCCCGCCTCGTCTATACACCTACTAAAGCAACCTATTGTATATCCTCGTTAGTTCTCATTTAAATTTAACCGTTTCCCTCTTCTTAACCCCCATGGCGTAGGTTCAATATTGCATACCTCGAAAATCATTTAATTCTATTTATTTTAAAATTCCGTAATCAAGTGATTCAAATTAGCGTCGTCTTTGCCCTCACATCCATTCCTTTCCATCTTTTAGTATTTCCCAATACACCCCCATTCTACCTCTCCCTTTGGGTTAAATAAAACCAAATTAATACATTAGATCGGGATTAATGAAAACGGGGCCATCGATGAATCGTATTGAAACCGGTATGTGCACGCAGTCAAACGGACATGTACTAAACCTAAAGTTGCAAGTTCGAATTTGCAGTCGGGGTCGCGCTGGATTTGGGGCTAAAAAAATGGCACGCGGATGATGCAGCGTCGAATTAAAAGGCACTAATTTACACTATCGAGCAAAATAGGAGAAAGATTTTCATTTATTAAAATATTTTTTAAAATATGATGAGTAAGTAAATGAAATTTCCACGGTACATAAAGACATGCATTTAATATATTTTTTATAAAGATTTCCTATGATACAATCGTATATTCAAGAAATTATAATAAACTTAACAAAATAAAATATTGGCAAGTGAAAAATAAAAAAGATTTTTCAGGAACGTTTTAGAAGTTTCTTGAAACCATCTTGAAAGGTTTGGCTCGGTAGGTAAGGAGTGTACAAGTTACAACTGCCATTGTTGTCGTACTCACTCTGCAGAGATGCCATTACATGTGAAAGCGACTTCTGAGCTCATTCAGAGAAGTGTTCGCTTGAAGAATTAGAGAAGGAATGTTTCTGCGATTTCAAGAAAGGTAGGAAGGTCCAAGAGTGTGATTTCGCGTATTCTGAAGTTATACAATGAAAACTAAACCTAAAGATCTCCTGCAAAATTCGGTCGACCCCACATAACTAGGGTCCGAGATGACAGAGCTATTAGGCACTTCTTTGTGAAGGATTCCCCCGAGACTGCCGCACTATTTCCTCGGAAATTAAGACCAATAGTGGCCCAGAAGTGAGCCGTTTCACCATGTCTCGACGTCTCAACGCATCTGGTTTAAAAGTTCGTTCGTTCTTCAGTAACCAAACCAATCATCAGTAAGAAGAACCAGAAGGCGAGACTCGAATATGATTAAGCTCACGTTCTTTGGAGAGATGAAGATTAGGAGAGAATTTATTGGAGCGACGAAAGTAAACTTAATTTAGTTGCATGTGATGGCAGACGCTTTGTTAGATGCGCTGCAGGTGACAGACCTAACCCTTAATGTTTTAAAAAGTCTCCAAGCATGGAGGGTGGAGCGTCTGGTATGTGAGATGCTTCCTCTGGGGGATTTCTTTTATTCGCCCATTAAAATTCTAGCCTACTACTACAAAGGTTATTCTAAGATTTGCAAAAAACAAAAAAAAACAATAAGAAAGCACGCCCTGGCGTTGGGGAGGCGTAATCCCCCGTCGCAGGAGCATGCAACCAACACCAAAGAGTTATAAAATGGACGCCAGCATCCTCCCGTCCCGATACAAGGAAAGGGACAAGTAACGTCCGCGAAGATCACTCAGATTGGGGACATTCAACAAGGTGGTTCCGAACAGTCCCGGAAACAACGCAGTGAGGCCATGATAGACCGCCAAGGCGGCACGTAACTAAACCCGGCCGAACCTGGCCGCGATCTGGAAACTGAGCCAAGATCCCTTTACAGGGATGTAAAACCCGCCCTTGTTCTACATTACCCCCAAAACACCCCACAGGAAAAGAAATAAAACGAATGAAGACTTCATCTTTGTACGAAAAATTCCGGCCGATGCGCTCATTGGTTCTCGCCTTATCTTTAATATATAAAATATAAATTTTATCTAAACGCCGGATTTCCGACCAAAGCGTTAATTTGATTTTGCATGCATTATTTAGTTCCAGACAAGGTCACACACAGCTCAATATAGCTGTTAACATACCCACGTTTCGACACAAACAAAAATAAGCCTTGGGTATGTTTAGTCATGGGATAAAATCCTGATTCTGGTAGCAGGATAAATATTGCAGCGACGATCCATGGGCACGAATCCCAGGCTCCTGAGATATGCATGGAACGGGACCAGTCGACGTTGAAATCCATTGTACAGCAAATATATCCACCATTGTCAAGCACATGCAATGTTTTCATTAGGTTCAACTTTAAATTGCAAGTACTGGAATTACTAGTTTCGATATGGTTTACACTCAAAATTTCGACCTAAAAAAATAAGGAGATTTTTGCAAAATCATTCATTGCCGATGGCAAAAATACCAGTCACCGATCATTAAAGTTCAATGACAAATTCAATTTTCTGGTTTGGTAAAATTAAAATTTTCCTGTTCCATGTAGTTTTTTGTGATGGGGTGGTGACTGCGAGACTGGTCATTGGCCTGCGATTTTTTTCCCTTTCCTACCATTGTGAGTTGGAAAAATAGTGTATATTCGTTTGTGCTATAGAAACTATTAATTATTTTTATTTAGCGCACATCTGATGACTGCTTACAAGGCTCAAGTCGCCGACATTATCTTACCGCCTAATGCTAGCCTAGATTAAAACGCAACCAACAACAAAGGTACAGAACGAACGAACGAACGAACGAAATAATAAGAAGAAGGAAGCGCGCTCTGGCGTCTGGGGGAGGCGTATAATGTTGCAGAAATTAATACATTTCACTGGGGTAAAATTGCCTATAATTAGGGCATGTGGGACTATTCCTAATTCGCTGGCAACGGAAGTTGTCAGATGGATTTATTGTTAAAAGACGAAGACTATCGGGTGAAAGAAATGTTTATACAAGTAAATGAAGTTAGAGAAAGTAACCAAACGAGAAGACTTTGGGTATCAGGAACAGAGATTATAATTGCCCCCATCGTGCGCGGGACTAGAGAGGGCGCCGTTTCAGCGACACTTTCCAGGTGGGGAAATCACTTCACCAGTCGAGAGAGTGGAAAATCCCCCCTATCCTTTTTAAAGGTCAGCTCAGAAAATGACAGAGGAAACCACTTTACTGCTTGGACCATCTCCACCTCTGAAACAGGTGCCTGAATTCAATTCGCCTTCCCCGGAACCGAGGGGCCCACACTTGGAGGTGGCTCTCCTTTCGCTTGCAAGTGCGCTACTATTTTCCCTTCCAATGTCGCGATGTTCAAAGTTTAACAAAAAGAAAAGACTCATGAGATGTAGATACTATGACCTTGGGGGTTAAGGGAGTCCCCATAGGATCAGAAACATCCAAAATGTGGTAATTTCTTCCACCTACAGACTCGAGCTAAGGTGAGCTTTGACAACCCGATTCGCCGTAGTTGCGACTTTGTCGCTGAAATTTAACACGAAAAGGATGTGTGAGCGAAGTCACCTTATACTCGTATGTGTACTGAAAGGAAGTGTGCAGAGTCGACGGCCCAGCTAGGGGGTTTTCGGTCCTCAACCACTCGGCCAGGTTATTATAGTAAGAGGATAAAAGTGCGCCGAACCACCAAAACCTCTGTATAATAAGAGCAAAAGCTGAAAGGAGGGAGACAGAAGCATGCAATAAAGAATAATAGAGATAGTATGGTCCACTAAGGAGTAGTGGGTGATCAACTATTATACTCCGGCACTGGGTCGAGCCGAGTTGGGAGGTTTTTTTAAAGGTAAGAGTTTTACCAACCCTGTCACTTTATGGTGATGCCTTTATTTGGTTTGAGTGGATTTTTTTTTTTAAGAGCTCATCTGGCGACCCCCTACTTGGGCATTAGTCGCTGTATTCAACATTGCCTAAAATTAGGCATCTTTAAAAGAGGATGCTAAAAAACAAATAAAAAAAACCATCAATCAAATAAAACAAAGAAAAAGGTAATAAGCAGGAAGCAAGCTCAGACGTCGGGGTGTTGGGGAGGTCCGCATTCACCCGGCGCAGGAACATGTGACCTAGTAAAATAAGTAAAAAAAAACCCAACTATTTAAGGAAATGGGAGAAAGACAGCCTCCTCCAAAAAGTGTAAAAGTCCATAGGTCGGTGTGCACGAACTCTTCCTGAGTACAAGGGACAAGCGGTAGCGACCCCGCCCATCCCGGTACAGGGACAGAAAACGTGCGCAGAGATCGCCCAGACTGGGACATTCGACAAGAATGGGCCGAACAGTCTGGGGAAACGCAGTCTTCACAGTAGGACGCAGGCGACCGCTCCATCAAATGGCGGTGCGTCCGGCGAGTGTGTCCAATTCGGAGACGACAGAAAGCAGCGTGAAGCCTTCGCGGCATTGGGGAGTAGGTCCATGAGAACAGTCGCGGCGCAATGGCACGCAACTTTACGTTCCCTTAGACCGTCTCCCATCTTCTTTGCCAAGCAGCTCGAAGAGCTGTCCGTATTCCTGACATGTAGTGGGTGTGAGGAAGAGCGAAACGCTGGTCCGGTCGCAGTCCTCGCGGGCACATTGGCGCGCTCATCGGCTCGCTCATTCCCACAATTCCTACATGTCCAGGAACCCAGCAGAATATAATCTCGACATCCACCCGGCTTGCCAAAACCGTGGCGCAAAGAATATCGCGAACTAGGGGATGTGGAGATTCCAATACCCCGAGAGCACTCAGGGCGCTTTGGGAGTCGCTATAGATCACAATCCAGTCTCCGAATCGGACACGTCGCGTAATCTCCCGTACCGAGTGGTGTATTAACACCAGCACAGCCATGAGGAAAGACGCAGAGCCCCGCTTACTTCAAACAGAGGGGATACGGCGTGGAAGCCGATCCCCTCTTGGGACTTGAGCCATTGGTATACACTGGCACGATTCCAGCGTGAAATGAGGTGTGCTCCCAAAAGGTCGAACGCAATACTCTCGGCGCTGTACAAGCTTTGGGAGCAGAGGCGTGGCGACAAATGGCCAAATGTGGTACCCTCCATGGTAGCCTCCTTGGCAGAACCAGGGGCGACACCGGCCCGAGAGCTATACCTAGCTCTCGAAGGAGTTTCCTGACCCTAAACCCAAAGGGCTTAGGGTATGACTGGCGTCTATCGGCGGCATAGGCATCGTCGAAATCAGCTGCGGATGCAGTGAGAGCTGTTGGCAATTGAGGGAGGCACCGAGCTCGCGTCCACAGCCAAATAATGCACTGTACACTGCGTAGAGTGAGTGGCATCTCCCCCAGCATCGACTAGTAGGCTCTCAATGGGGGGTCCTGCGAGAACTTGCCGAGAGTCCTTTTGACTCACTTCCACACCTCTGCTAGAGGGGTCTTCCCGTTAAGTGAAGACGCGTATGCCCGCCAAGAAGAGCGGCGGGCGTGCTTCTAAATATACCGGAACCTAGCCCGAGCCCGACGAAATTAACCAACAGTGAAATCTTTCGGGAGGCGCTTGTAGCGCATGTAAGCATAACGCTTCTGTTTGAGGGCCGTCTCACACTCACCGTGCAAAATGGCTAGACGTTCTGGGAATAGTAGTCAGGCCAGCGGCGATGAGGTTGCGGGAGAAGAACTCAACGGCCTCATCCACCGACCTAATCTCTTCGACCGATTGAGAACTCAGTCATTTGCTGAAATGCATGCCACCGCCAATAAAATGATATTTGAATGGCAAAGTGATCACTACCATGGAGGTCATCGACCACCTCCCAATCAAAATCAGGCTGTGCATCCAGAGAGCACAGAGATACATCAAGGCAAGAAAATCAAGCGGTTCTCGGGCAGTGATGCATAAACTCACCCACATTTAGGACACCTATCTCAAGCTCTTCGATCATATCGGCAAGGAGTTGTCCCCTGGGATTTATGGAGTAGTCTCCCCAGAGAGGATGTTTGTCGTTCAGATCTCCAAGCAAGAGATAGGGCCTCGGCAACCGTGCCACGACGCGGCGGGAGTCCCCCGTGTCGAAGTAGGCTGACGGTGGAATGTAAGCAGAAATAACAGTATACCTCCTATCCAGGTGAAGCTGCATAGCCACTGCCTGAAATGAGGTATCTAAAGTGAAAAGAAAAACGGAGACATCATGCTGGGTGTAAACCACGCATCCCACAGCCCAACCCCCATCTCGTAGTAGTAGGGTCGCAAGACCCTTATACCCCGGGAAGGTGGGCAGGGGGCACGGGTCTAACAAGGTCTCCTGCAGAAAAATAGCTAACGGGGAACGGGACGAGACGAGTCTCCGCAGCTCCTCCCAGTTGGCCCCGAGTCCACGGCAATGCCATTGAAGGAATATGCCCTCCAGGCCTAGATCGGAGGAGACGCGGAGGCCCTCTTCGAACAGAAGATCCTCACGGAAATGGCCGTACGCTTCCCGGAGAAGGAATTCCGGGAGCTGTTGGTCGGGCAATCGGCTGAAGGCGCTGTCGCCTTCGACGACTTATTGGGGAGGTTGGGCAGGCCATGCGAGTCTTTTCCTCCCTCCTCCTCGAAACCTTATGCAGGCGTTGCGGCTTCGGAGGCGGGGGGACCCTCTTTTCGAGGATCTACCGTCTCCGAGCCACCCAGCGCACCAGTAGGCGTGGGCGAAGGAGCCGAAGCTCCTTTGTTGCTGTCCTCCTTTCGGGAAGCAGCTTTAGGAACCCCGAAAGATAGCCTAGCGACCAACTTCAGGGGTGTTGCCTCCTGTGAGCCTAACGACTTGGTAGAGTCGCGTGCCCGTTTGGCTTTAGGGGAAATGGTTACGCTGGGGGAAGAGCGGGAGCGCTAGTTTTAGCTGGGGCTGGGTGTGAACCGTTGGTGCCGCCAGCTTTACTAGGGGAGCGCCCGGGTTAAAATGAACCCACAGGGCTCCGAATGGGTGCGGAAACAATCGTGTTCGTTGGCCTCGATGGGCCAGAAGTAGAGGGTGTCTTTCTTACCATTGAGGCGTAAGACGTCCCAGGCAGAGCCGGGCGCGCCAGGACCAAGTCTTTAGCCTCGCGGAATGAGAGACGATCCTGGGCCTGAACGGCCAGGATTTCTTTCTCAAGGAGATATGCACCACATTGCTTCGTAGAATCGGGGTGCGGCTCTCCGCTATTGACACATTTGGCCACACACGATTTCGACTTATCGTGTGTGGCCTTGGACAAATTTACACAGACTTCGGGTGACCCCGACTTTGCACGTCTACATGAGCGATTTGTATGGCCGAAGCGGTGACAGTAATTGCACCATCGGGGCAGTGGCACGAATGCCTTCACGCGGTAGCAGTACCAACCGGCACTCACCGACTCAAGGATCTTGTCACAGTCGAAGTTGACGAAGAGTGTAGAGGTGGGCCTCAAGGCCCCTCCCTGTTTTCTCATCACACGTTCGACCTTGACCGCCCCATGGTCCGACAGCTCTAAGGTGATGTCCTCTATGAAGTAGTCCAGGAGTGCGGCGTCACAATTACAGGCGTGCAATCAAGTGTCCGAGGGGTACTAATCATGGCCGCCTCCGAGGGATTCGACGCATTCGCCATTAGGCTCCCATCCGAGAAACGGGTCACCTTCGGCTTTATACCAATCACACTAGCCAAAGCTCTCCTCTGATGGATAATGTTGCCCTTAGTCAACATGCTGCCATCAGTGGAGCGAATAACCAGGAAGCGTTTGAAGCCAGCGGGCTCGAAAACGCCGGGTAATTTCTGAATGAGGGACCCCGATGTAATAGATGCTCCGCTCTGCGCACTAGCACTTTAGGTCTTAGTCAGGGGCTCCGCACCCGTAGGTTCAGAGGGGCCGGATGTCCGATCTTGATTTGGTCAGTTAGCGAAGTGGCAGCAGACCCATCCGTCCCCGCAGCCCCCGCGGATGGAGAGGAGCCCCGAGTATTTTTTTTTTTCTTCTTCTTAGGAGAGGGCGGGGAATGAACCCGCTTCTCCCCTCCGCCGGCAGGAGCCCCCAGGCCAGATGGACCGGACTCAGCAAGGTCCTTCTCCGAGATGGAGAAGGCCATGGCACTCGCAGGGGCACCGGTCGGAGGAGATCCCTCCTTTCCTTGGACTGCCTTGGAAACCCTAATCATTTGAGGAGGACCTCACAGAGAGGCGGACTCTGGTTCGGTGCTTGGCCCCGAGCCCGGATTCAGCCCCATGGAAGGCCTTACCGTCTGAGGCTGGGTTGCCTCAAGGACCATGTCTATCTCAGGGGAGGCCTCTAGTTGGCCATCCCCCCCAGGAGATCACAGGTCCCATTGGCAGCGCTCTCACAAGTCGAGTCTGGGAAGGCACATGCCTTGACCCCGGCAAGGTTCAATATTCTCGCCAGCAGGTCATTTGAGGGAAGCGACTGATGGGGCCTGGCTTCCTTCTCCTCCCTAAAGGGGTTTGCCCTACCGAGCCGTTCAATGGGGATCGGTCGGCTATGGGCTGCCTGTTGGCTTTCTTGGCAGTCCCCTTGTAAAGTAAAGGGAGGACTGCCGCTGGGAAGATGGAGATTACCGAAAGCACCTCTAGACAAGGGGGTGAAAGGAGTCCCCTACACCCGTAGGCGAAGGAGAGGAGTAAGCCTCCTCTCCGGTTAGAGAGATTTGGAGGGTCACCTGCGAGAGCACAGGTGGTGGGGAAACCTCCATTTTTTTCTGTGGAGCTGCCCGAGGGCGGCTCCGACGATGGAAAAGGGGAAATTTAGGCGAGATTTTTTTTTTGCTATCATCATTGGGCATGGTGACCCTATTTTTTTAAGGGAAGCAATCGCTCATCACCCCTCGCAGTAGCCCATCCTGCAAGGGGTGCGTACGGGGCTTGCAGAACCAGGTGCCGCCATTCAAGGCAACCCTTCCCGCCTGGCCGTCCCTCAGCATGGGGGCTCCACCTTGGGAACGGCGTAAAATGTATAGTGTTTGAAAATAGAAAGGAAGAGGAGGTGAAGAAGATGTTGGCATGGATAAAACAGGTTATTTATAAACCCACCATCCCAAACCAGAGCTCAGGGGTGAGGGATCATTGCCCCCTCCCCCCTCAGCCCCCATCCGGGATAGTTGGCTGAGAAGAAGGTCGGCATCTACCCTGAGAAATTAGAGGACGACCAGAGAAAGTTGTGGGAGAGGTTGTATGAAAAGCGACGAAGTAGGGGAGAAATACAGGCTGTCTGAAAGAAGGAGAAGAGGCTAAGCTGGGGTCGGACGGGGCGGTGAGTCCCGTCAGCACGGCGGCCAGAAAGGCAAATCGCCGCACTGTTTTTAGTGGACCTTCTGATTAAGGTGGATTCCAAACCACGGGATATTGCAGTCACCGGCAATTCGATCCGAATCTGACACCATCTGACGAATAACCACGCTTGATTGACTCCACTCAACTAAGCAATCCCTCGGATACCATGTGTAGCAAACTAATGTAACCAACATGGCCACTGCGGGGCCTTAATCCAAGAGCTGATACTCGTAGAGTAAAGTATGTGCATGAATGGAAATGGGGACCGTACCATATATCCGAGGACTTATCAAAGTGTTCAAGTGAACCCAGTGAGCTCGGTCCTCTTTATCCACACCCGGGTAGGGAGGATGTGACATTTATGGATACCAGGTGTAACAGTCTACATATAGTACCTCGATGGTGGGCCTCCGCGTATACACTGGGGCCATAAAGATGTGCCACTTCTCTAGGTAGGTGTAATGGTCCTCACAGGGCACCGATCGGGGCTATCGACGGGAGAGGAATCTTCATTCATATGACAAAGACTAAATGTAAAGATAATACGGTATCTGGTCATCGCTTCAGGAAAGGATTAGGATTTATTTCGTAACAAATGTTTAACCTGAATGAAAAAATCGCAGTTTGTAAGGAAATTTACTTTAAAGATTAATTTCGAAAGGGCTTCCGCCATTTTCAGCTCAGACTCTGGACTGAAAGTTAAGACGCTATGGCCACCCGAATCAAAAGATCCCCCCCGCCCCTAATTTGGCTTAATCAGTCTATCTCTGTACTTTATATTAATAAAATACAAAAGTTGTAGACGTATTCTCTATAGGGTATGTTTTTGTACCATTAAGTAAGACGTTCCCCCAATCTTCAACGCAGAACCTGAACTGATTAATCTACTCTAAAATTCTCCTAAATATTATATATTCTTCCTACATATTCCGTTTATTCATTCAGTGAAAACTGTTCGTTAGTGAAGTTTCCGACGAGATCTTACCTTACAGCTATACTCCGCGACCAACTCTTCAAACTTCCGCTCGCTGTCCTCGCGGTGAGGTGGGTCCATGTAAATGATGCCGGTCGCGTATCGTCCGGGCGGCGGGAGGGTGATGCCGACATCTCTGCAAGGAAGAATACAAGGTCTTCATCATCTTCCAATGTAGGATTTGCTTTTTTTTAATTATAATGACGAAGGGACTTAATGGGCATATACGCCAATTACATGGTGAGCCAGGAATGAGAATTCTAGGGTCATGCCGGTGGTGGTGTATTGGTGCCCAGGAGCAGATGACCTCTGCTTCTCCGACCTCATGGAAGATTAAGAGGGAAAGCCTTTGATCCCACAGCCTGTGCTGTAGGCCTTGTCAACGTTACCAGAGTTAAGTGGGGTCGCCCCTAGTAGATGACATCTGTTCCCTGCAACCACTTGGGAAATAGAGATAACCCCTGATTTAGAGCCTTTGATCCGACAGCACCCGTCAACGCAAGCACAATTAAGTGGGGCCGCACTTTCTGAGACTGTCCTGAGGGACAAGGTAAAGTGGAGGGAGACCCTTGGATGAATTGTATAGCACTAGGAACCCCCATCCTCTGTGCTAGAGGTCCATGCAAAGGTTAGGAAGGAGCGGTTCTGAGAGAACCATACACGAGCACAATCTATTCTCCTCTTGATCAAAGCCAGATACTTGAGAATACATAAGCAAACTACAAATGCTCTAAGCTTTATCATCTCTATGTTTGCAATAACATGGCAGCTTCTGTTTTTTATTATTTAGAAGCTCAAGTGGCGACTGCCATCAAGGGCATAACGGTCGAAAAGAAAAAGAAACAATTCTACAAAACAAAACGAACCAACTAAAACTAAAAAAAAATAAAGCACGATCAGGTGCGGAGCGGACGCCCGCTCCCTCAGAGCCTAGAGCATGGACCAACACCCGCCAAACTCTTATATACAATGGAGTAGGCCGCCGCAACCTCCAAGAGCTGTGCGCGAACTCGTCCCGGCTACAAGGGACAAGGGGTAGCGACCCCGCTCGTCTCTATATCAGGATGGGTAGCGCCCACAAGGCTCCACCCGAAAGGGAGAATCGACAATAATGTGCTGAAAATTTGGAGGACCAAGCAGTAGTCGAAAAAAGGTACAGGCGAGCGCCCGATCAAATATCGCTACGTCCAGCAACTATGACTTGAATGCTTCAAGTCATGGGAGGGGGCAGGGAAAAGTCGCAGCAGAATGACAATAACTATAAAGCCATTTACCAACGAATTTGTCATACATCCAAAAGTGCTGGCCTGATTCCTGCTATGTTGTGAGAATGGACCGGTCGATCAATCCTTGCAATACTTACATGTCCAAAAACCCAGCAGATAATAACGACATCGCCCCAGCTCGCAGCAGCCGTGGCGTCACGGATACTACAAAAGGAAGGGCGCCGAGATTCCGATGACTCGAAGGCACTAAGTGAGCTTTCTGAATCGCTTTAGATCACAATTTGCCACCCGAACCGGGAACAATGCATAATATTCCGTACTGACCGGTGTAGTGCCACCAGCTGGGTCGTGGAGACCAGCAGGATACGAAAAGCCTCTCCGGCTTCAAACAAAGGGGAGAAGGTATGGTAACAGACGTATTTGAAGGTATCCGCGTACACTGAAACGACTAAATCTTTAAAAGACATGATCGCAAAGAAATGCGACCGCAGTAGTCTCGGTGTTGTAGGAAGAGAGAAGATGCGTATCAACAAACAGCGCACAGGGTCGAGAGCGAGGTCAAGCAATCGAAGGAGTTTTCTTGCACTTAAAGCGGATGAAATGAGAGCTGTTGGCGACCAGGGAAGACGCTGGGCTAGCGCAGTAGCGCATACAAGCGCATAATTCAGTATGCAGAAGGAACCGGTCGTCGAATGGAAAACAATGTGGCAGTGCTAGTCCACCATCAGCTATTCACCCTCAGCTGTGGATGCATATAAATCGCATCCGTAGTAAAGTTTAGAACAAACAAAAGTAGCATTAAGGGCACTACGAGTGGTGAACGTCGCGTAGTGAACAGTGTCCATGTGAAAGGCAGTTCCGAGCCTGTTGGACTACACGCTACAGCATAGGCATCTAGGCCGCACCAAAAGCGACCCAAGGCTCGTCTAGGTGGAGCGTAACGAGAACAGCTGCCGGCAGTGTCTAGATGAGACCGTTGATGCTCAAGTCAAAGAGTGACAGTTCACCGAGGGACGTCCTCTTTCTATTCTAGTGACCCGGAGAGCAACCCCACCACTAACGGGTGTGGACAATCTCGTCGAAACAAACACGAAAATTAGGAGGAGTCTCCTCATAATCAGTGTATGGAGGGTATGCGTAATACCGCATCGTCATGCGGAAAAATAGGCCTTTTCTAGATGAAAAAAAAATGGAAAAGTGGTGTCCTAGAAGGAGGGCCACGCAGATAGCATTTGTCAGCCGAGATAGAGTATCTGAAATGTAGTGAAACTTACGAAAGCCCCAAAGTGGAAGGGGCAGATGAGATCCGCTGTCCAGAAAATAAGCTAACTTCAACTATTTCCTCCAGCTTGGACAAGCAGGAATTTAGAGAAATTGAGGCCAAACTGGCTCGGTTAGAGTAATCTATCCCCCGGGTTGCCAAAAACAAACGCGGAAGCTACTCGCCAATAAACTGGAAGGATATTTTTTGTCCGGATCCTGTTGAAAAGAACCAATAAAAAGCCATGAACGCTTACCCAGGTGGTGTCGAAGCATGGCGTACGGTATATCGTTCTTAACATGGGCGGTATCCGCTCATGAAGAGAGAGCGAAACGGCTGACAAGGCGTAAATATCACGTGGAAGGGTTCACCTCCTTTGTAAGTAAAGTCCAGTCGACTGTTTTCAATGTCATCATGTCGTACACTGAATGATGGATGAGAGGCATCCAGCGAGAAAATGGTGAGAAACCCTTCACTAAAGATTCCATCATCTTTGCATACAGGAGTGGTGTCCGGCTCTACCTTGCTCCATGTTCTTCCGATATGCCTGCAGACCACCTAAACTCAAGAGGGTCGTCCCGTTAAGTAAAGAAACGTATGTCCATTACAAATATCCGTGGGCGTGCTTCGAAACATATAGGAACATTGGCCTCGCTCGAAGAATTTCAACTACGGTGAAATTTTCTATGTGGTGCTTTCAACGCATATAGGCCTATGCCTTACCTCAATGGACAGACTCACACTAGGACGACCACAGGAGCTGCCAAGTGTAGGTCATGAATGGTCTTTTGCAGTCTCCTTCTTTTCTTATGTTCTTATGTTCTTACAGCGGATGGCGTGCAAAACCACTAGACGTTCTAGGAATGGTTATCAGGCCTACGGCAATGCAGGAGCAGAGCAACTTAACTACCTCAACAACCGACCTAAACTCTTCGAATAAGATAGAAAGTCATTTCCGAGAACACCGGGAGTACTACCAGGCACTACCGAAGCCGTTTCTTAGGCGGGAGCAGCACTGAGAAATACTTTATGGGAAAGTGATCATTCCATGAAGGTTATGAACGACCTCGCACCCAAAATGAGGCTGTGCGTCCGGGCAGCAAAGGAATAAATCTAGACAATAAAAAGAAGTTTGGGGACGGCGATGCATAAATTCGCCCATATTTAGGTCACCGGTCTCTAGTTCTTCGCTCAGGTCAGCAATGACCTGGCCTCATAGATACCAAGTGTAACAGGCCCAATCGTCGAGAGGACGCCCAGGATCTGAATATGTTGTGGCAAACCCAGAGACGAGATCAGAGACAAAACCCGATCTTTTTATTAATCGCGTCCCAACGCCAGGATCACTCAAGTCCTGCTCTCTTGTGAACTAAGGGCATTAAAGGGCCTTGTTTATAAAGGTTCCAAAGCCTCTATTCTTGCATAATTTTTTTTTTAGTTTTTTTTTAAGAGGCTATCCGGCGACTGCCCACTTGAGCATAGGTCGCCGCAAACAAACAGCCTAGTTCTAGGCTACTTTAAAATAAAAATTTGAACAGAAAACAACAATAAAAAGAAATAACAATTAGGAAGCAAACTCCGGCGTCGGGGGGAGGTCCCCCTCCACCCGGCGTAGGAGCGTGTGACCTAGAAGGAAAACAATAACAAAAACAACAACAAAAACTAGTTAAATAAAGGGGAGCCCTCAAAAGTCAACAAGTCCAGCAGTCAATGTGCACGCACTCGTCACGAGTACAAAGGACAGGCGGTAGCAACTCCGCCCATCCCGGTACCGAAAAAGGTAACGTGCGCGAAGATCACCCAGACTGGGACATTCGACAAGAATGTGCTGAACAGTCTGGGAGACGACGCAGTCGTCGCAATAGGGCGCAGGCGAGCGCTACATCAAAAAGCGATGCGTCACACGAGTGTGTCCGATTCGGAGACGACAGAAAGCGACCTGAAGCCGTCGCGGCATTGGGCGATAGGTCCATGGGAACAGTCGCGGCGCACTAGCACGCAACTTTAAGTTCCCTTCGACCGTCTCCCATCTTCTTTGCCAAGCAGTCCGAAGAGCTGCCCGTATTCCTGCCATGTAGTCGGTGTGAGGAAGAGCAAAACGCTGGTCCGGTCGCAGAGTCCTCGCGGACTCTTTGGCGCCCTCATTCCTCGCAATTCCTACATGTCCAGGAACCCAGCAGAAGATAATCTCGACATCAGCCCGGCTCGCCAAAACCGTGGCGTCACGGATATCGCGAACCAGGGGATGCGGAGATTCCAATGCCCAAAGAGCACTCAGGGCGCTTTGTGAGTCGCTATAGATCACAATCCGGTCTTCGAACCGGGCACGTCGCGTAATCTCCCGTACCGAGTGGTGTATTGCCACCAGCTCGGCCGTGAAGACAGACACAGCGCCTGGTAGAGCCCCGCTGACTTCAAACAGAGGGAATACGGCGGGGAAGCCGACCCCCGCTTGGGACTTGGAGTCATCCATATACACATGCACGGTTCCAGCGTGACACGAGATGTGCTCCAAAAAGGTTGAACGCAATACTCCCAGCGCTGTACAAGCTTTGGGAGCCACCGTCCAGGGTGGCGTCCTGGGCAGAACCAGGGACGCCACCGGCCCGAGAGCTATACCTAGCTCTCGAAGGAGTTTCCTGGCTTAGGGTATGAATGGCGTAGCTCGACGGTATAGGAACCGTCGAGATCAGCTGCGGATGCAGCGAAAGCTGTTGGCGACTGAGGGAGGCGCCGGGCTCGCGCGTACAGGCGAGTGATGCACTGCACGTGGCGCAGAGCGCGTGGCATCTCCCCAGCATCGACCAACAGGCTCTCTAAGAGGGAAGTACGAAAGGCATCGGTCGCAAGGCGAAGGCCGGTGTGGTGGATCGAATCCACCTTCCGCAATAAACACTGAGCTGGGGATGAATAAAACTCGCATCCGTAGTCGAGCTTCGAACGAACAAAGGATCGATAAAAAAGAAAGGCAGTAGCCCTATCAGCGATCCAGGTGCTGAACGTCACGGAACGGAGAATGTCCATGGCGAATATGAGGCTGCGAATATGAGCCTCCCAGGTGGGCCGTTGGTCGAATACAAGACCAAGGAAACGGTGCGACTCAACCACATCCAGGCGCAACCCATTAAGAAACAAATCTGGGTCAGGGTGAAGCCGTGGATGGCGGCAGAAGTGCACCTCCTTAGTCTTGGCCAAAGAAAACCGAAACCTGTGCGCTTCGGCATAGCGAGAGACGCGGTTCAATGCCTGTTGGAGTCGACGCTCCAGAGTTGGCATCTGGGCCGCACCAAAAGAGATCGAAAGGTCGTCCACGTAGAGCGTAGCGAGAACATCTTCCGGCAGCACCGAGGTGATGCCGTTGATGCTCAGGGCAAAGAGTGTGACACTGAGGACACTTCCCTGGGGGGACACCCTCTTCCTGCTCCTTTGGGCCGGAGAGGGCTTCCCCCCCACCCGTACGCCGAATCGACGATCTCGCAAAAATTTAGATATAAACATTGGGAGGCGTCCCCTCGACCCCATCGTGTGGAGAGTCTCTATGATACCGTATCGCCATGCGGTATCATAGGCCTTCTCCAGATCGAAAAACACCGTGGCGTAGTGCTGTCTACGAAGGAAAGCCTCGCAGACTGCATTTTCCAGTCGGAGCAGAGCATCCGACGTGGAGTGGAACTTGCGGAAGCCGCACTGTGCAGAAGACAGATGGCCTCCGCTGTCCAGAAAAAAGGCTAATCTAACATTTACCCATTTCTCCATCAACTTGCACACGCAAGAGGTTAGAAAGATTGGGCGGAAACCGGTCGGAGTAGAGTGAAATCTCCCCGGTTTGCGAAAGGCGAACACAGTAGCGATTCGCCAGGAGTCTGGGAGAAGACCCTCCACCCAGATCCTGTTGAACAAATCTAACAGAAATGCCATGCCTCGCTCACCCAGGTGTCGAAGCATGGCGTACGGGACATCGTCCGGACCATGGGCGGTGTCCGCGCACGAAGCGAGAGCGGAGCGCAACTCACTCACAGTAAACTTGCCGTTGAAGGGTACTCCACCTCTGGACATAAAGTCCAGTCAGCGGCCTTCCGCGACATTACGACGTGCATTGAATGCTGGCGGAGCAGCATCCCGGCTAGAGAATGCGGAAAAAGCGGTCGCTAAGGATTCCGCCACGGACGCGGGCTCCGAGATTGCCGTCCCATTCTCCTGGAGAACGGGAGGGGGGTCCTGAGAGAACTTGCCCCGAATCCTTTTGCCAAGCTTCCACACCTCAGCTAAATGGTTCTTCCCGTTAAGTGAAGACACGTATGCCCGCCAAGAAGAGCGGCGGGCGTGCTTCGAAATATACCGGAACCTAGCCTTAGCCTGACGAAATTCAGCGACACTGAAATTGTTCAGGCGGCGCTTATAGCGCATGTAGGCATAATGCTTCTGTTTGAGGGCCGTTCACACTCGGCCGAACACCATGGGAGTGGTCGGCGTGCAAAACGGCCAGACGTCCTAGGAATAGTAGTCAGGCCCACGGCGATGAGGTTGCCGGAGAAGAACTCAACGGCCACATATACCGACCTAAACTCCTCGACTGAGATAGAGAATTCAGTCATTTCCTGAAATGCAGGCCACCGCACCCGCGCCAAGCACCACCGAGGTGGGCTCTCAGGCGGCAGTTGCCCTGAAAATGATATTTGAATGGGAAAGTGATCACTACCATAGAGGTCATCGACCACGCCACAATCAAAATCAGGCTGTGCATCCGAAGAGCACAAAGATAGGTCAAGGCAAGAAAATGAAGCGATTCTCGGACAGTGATGAGTAAACTCATCCACGTTTAGGACACCCATCTCAAGCTCTTCGATCAGATCGGCAAGGACTTGTCCCCTGGGATTTATGGAGTAATCTCCCCAGAGAGGATGCCTGCCGTTCAGATCTCCAAGCAAGAGATAGATGCTCGGCAACCGTGCCACGACGCGGCGGAAGTCCCTCGCGTCGAAGTCAGCTGACGGTGGAATGTACGCAGAAATCAGAGTATACCTCCTATCCAGGTGCAGCTGCACAGCCACTGCCTGAAAGAGGGTATCTAAAGAGAAAGGAAGAACGGAGACATCATGCCGGGTGTAAACCACGCATCCCCCAGCCCAGCCATCCCGCGGTGGTGGGGTCACAAGACCCTTATACCCCGGAAGGGCAGGCAGGGGGCACGCACCTAGCATGGTCTCCTGCAAAACGATCGCTAACGGGCAACGGGATGAGACGAGCCTCCGCAGCTCCTCCCAGTTGGCCCAGAGTCCACGGCAATTCCATTGAAGGAATATGCCCTCCAGGCCTAGCTCGGAGGAGACGAGCCTCCGCAGCTCCTCCCAGTTGGCCCAGAGTCCACGGCAATTCCATTGAAGGAATATGCCCCCCAGGCCTAGCTCGGAGGAGACGCAGGGGCCCTCCTCGAACTGAAGACCCTCACGGGAATGGCCGTACGCTTCCCGGGGGAAGAACCCCGGGCGCTGTTGGCCAGACAGAGCGCTGAAGGCGCTGTTGGCCAGACAAAGCGCTGAAGGCGCTGTCGCCTTCGAGGACTTATTGGGGGAGGTTGGGCTCGCCATGCGAGTCTTTTCCTCCCTCCGCCTCGAAATCTTAGGCGGGCGTTGCGGCTTCGGAGGCGGGGGGGAGCCTTCTTTTCGAGGAACATCCGTCTCCGAGCCACTCGCTCCACCTCGGGGCGTGGGCGAAGGAGCCGAAGCTCTTTTGTTGCTGTCCTCCTTTCAGGGGACAGCTTTAGGAACCCCGGAAGATGGCCTAGCGACCCTCTTCAGGGGTGATGCCTCCTGTGAGTCTAACGACTCGGTGAAGGCGCGTGGCCGTTTCGCCTTACGTGAAACGTTCACGCTGGGGGAAGAGGTGGGAGCCCTGGTTTTAGCCGGGGCTGGTTATGAACCCTTTTTGCCGCCAGCTTTACCAGGGGAGCGCCCGGGTTGAGTAGAGCCCGCAGAAGGACTCCGAATGGGCGCGGAAACAACCGTGCTCGTTGGCCTGGATGGGCCAGGAGCAGAGGGTGCCTTTCTAAGTATTGAGGCATATGACGTCCCAGGCAGTTCCGGGCGCACCAGGACCAAGTCCTTAGCCTCGCGGAATGAAAGTCGATCCTGGGCCTGAACGGCCAGGATTTCTTTCTCAAGAAGATATGCACCACATTGCTTCGAAGAAGCGGGGTGCGGCTCTCCGCAATTGACACACGTGGCCACACACGATTTGGACTTATCATGTGCGGCCTTAGAGCAATTTACACAAACTTCGGTTGACCCCGACTTTGCACGTCTACAAGAACGATTCGTATGGCCGAAGCGTTGACAGTAATAGCACCGCCGCGGCAGTGGCACGAATAACCTTCACGCGGTAGCAGTACCAACCGGCACGTACCGACTCAGGAAGCTTGTCACAGTCGAACGTGACGAAGAGTGTAGAGGTGGGTCTCAAAGCCCCTCCCTGTTTTCTCATCACACGTTCGAACTTGACCGCCCCATGGTCGGCCAGCTCTAGGGTCATGTCCTCAATGGAGTAGTCAACGAGTTCCCTCGCATAAACTACTCCTTTCACAAAGTTCATGGTAGAGTGCGGCGTCACACTCACCGGGGTACCATCAAGTGTCCGAAGAGCACTTATCTTGTCCGCCTCGGCTGGATTCGCCAGAAGGCTCTCATCCGAGAAAAGGGGTCACCTTCGGCTCTCTACCAATTACACTAGTTAATGCTCTCCTCTGATGGATCATGTTACCCTTGGCCAACATGGCGCCATCAGTGGAGCGAATGACGAGGAAGCGTTTGAAGCAAGCGGGCTCAAAAACGCCAGGTAGCCTCTGAATGAGCGGCCCCGATGTTATCGAGGCTCCGCCCTGCGCACTTTTGGTTCTGGTCATAGTAAGGGGCTCCGCACCAGGGGAGGAGGCAGAAGGGCCTATTGTGCCACTCTTGGCTTGTTCTTTTTCTTTTTTGGAGAGGAGGGCGCGGAATGAACCCGCTTCTCACCTCCACCGGAAGGAGCGCCCAGGACAGATGGACCGGCCTCATCCAGGTCCTTCTCCGAAATGGAAAAGGTCCTGGTAGTCGTGGGGGCACCGGTCGGAGGAGATCCCTTCCCTCCATGTACTGCCTCGGAAACCCTAGCCGTTTGGGGAGGACCTTGCATAGGGGCGCATTCGGGTTCGGTACTTGGCGCCGAGTCCGGATTACCCCCCATGGAAAGCCCTTAGCGTCTGAGGCTGGGTTGCCTCAAGGACCATGTCTATCACAGGAGGGGCCTCCAGTTGCCCATCCCCTCCTAGGACATCGCAGGTCCCGTTGGCAGCGTCACCAGTCATGTGTGGGGAGGCACAGGCCTTGACCCCGGCAAGGTTGAGTATTCTTGCCAGCAGGTCTTTTGAGGGAAGCGACCGAAGGGCCCTGGCTTTCCTCTCCCCCCTAAGGGGGTTTGCCCTACCGAGCCGCTTCAATGAGGGGCAGTCGGCAATGGGCTGCCTGCTGGCTTTCTTGGCAGTCCCCTTGGAAAGTAAAGGGGGGACTGCCGCTGGAAAGAGGGAGGCGTCCGAAGGCACTTCCAGACAAGGGGGTGTCCCCTACACCTGTAGGCAAAGGAGAGGAGTAAGCCTCCTCTCCGGTTAGAGAAATATGGAGGGTGCCCTGTGAAGCACAGGGGTGGGGACCTCCATTTTTTCGGTGGAGCTGCCTGAGGGCAGCTCCGTCCTTGGTAAGGGGGGAATTAAAGGAGGGGTTTTTTTGGTGAAGATGCGGAAATAAAAATATGAGAATGAGTGTAGAGCCTCATACAGGCATTGGGGTTAAGAGAGAACGCATCTGGGATCATCACAAATTAACCACAAACCCAATTTCACTTCGATATATACATACATTGCTCATAAAAGTTTCAAAGTCTAACACAAACTTCGAGGTGAAGTAATGTTGCGTCTCCTGTATAAACCACAATGATTTGTCTCAAAAATATTTACCTTTAATTAAAATTGTGGGAGATTAATCCCGAAATACTTCGAAAGAACTTAAAATCTCCAATACCAGTTATTGTAAAGTGAAATGGCAGATTTAAGCTAACATAAGATGCCAGATCACTTGCGTAATTGCTTAACTCATAGCTGCCAAATGGCTCTTGTAAATGTCAACACTGAAGAAAGAAAACGCTGAATATGGGTGAGGCAAGTCATAATTTAGCGCTCGGGAAAAACTATTTGTGCCAACAAGGATCGATTTATTGGCGAGTTTGGACGACGTCAAAGCAAGCTTTGGAGTCAGTTGCCAGCCTTTCTGAGAGCGTGTCAATCTTTCTTTTTTTAGCCTTTTTAAGGAAAAGACGAATGACGTACCGAAATAATAATGCAGAGGGGATTTATGCATTGAAATAAAGCAAAATCCAACGGAAGCATTTCCCTCAGACACTTTTCGAAATTGAAGTTGGATTATTTGTTAAATTTAAAAAGAAAATAATGAGAGCATCCCCCACAGAAAGCTTGTAAGGAGAGAAGCCTAAAGAAAGCAGTGAAGGGGAAATAACGTGGGAAAAACGAGTCCGCATTCCTCGTGCGAGCATTGGGGCATGTAGGCCACGTAACCCTCCATATATCCCACATTAAATACCGACTCAACTAGCCACCCCTTTTCCTTAATAAGAACAACCAACGAACTTCAAACTTGTCAACAATTTTCAGCAACCAACCTACTCATAATAGTGTTCCTTTTCTCTAAATGTCTGTCCTTCTCTCGAGGCGCTGTAACAGGTAGGCTTTGATTCTTTTTATGCTTAGAATTTTAACAATGATTTATTATACTGAATCATTAACTTCGGTTAATATTATTTTTCTCCTTGTTCTGAAATCCTGTACCTTTGGGTTGATTTTTTTTTTTGGCCTCTCTTGTGAGCAAGTAACATATATTTACTATAAAATTCACTGTGTATAAGTTTTTTTTCAAACGATTAAATTTTAAATTCCCTGAGACTGATTCCTAAAATTACAAATTTGTATTTATTTCTAGTTTTTCTTCCTCTCGATATATATATATATATATATATATATATATATATATATATATATATATATATATATATATATATATATATATATATATATATATATATATATATATATATATGAGGAATTAAACCACATTCTCCGAAGACAATTTAATTCAGAACAGTTTCGGTGTATCTCACACCCTTTTTCAACTGACACTGGATAGAAAATATTAGAAAAGTGCATATAAGCATAACACAAGGTCAGATCGTGAAAGATCCCCTCTTTTTTCCCCAATCCCCTACTTGTAGCTAATCTGGGAGGGGGGGTAGGCCTAAACATATTGAAGGGCTGACATTTTACTATTTTGTTTATTTGCTTTCTTATTACAGGATTAAAAGAAAATTGACCCTCAGATAGATTTAAATTAGGAACTGACGATATCAAGCTCGATTCTACGATTCTTCTCTTAACATAGTTAGCCGATTTAATTACCATTTTACTTCCATTGAAATCGATCGAATGATTCAAATCTCTAACATGACAATATATTCTACTGCTTTGACTGCCCACTCTAATATCTCTCTTGTGTTCATACAATCTCTTGTCTAGATTTCTTCCCGTTTCCCCTATATAAACTTTATGGCAATCGTTGCATGGTATTGCATATACTCCTATGTTATGATGTTCTTTGGGTTTCCTGGCAATCATCAATTGGTTTAAGGAATTATTATATTTAAAGGCTAGATTAATACCCGCTTTTCCAAATATGTCCTTTAAACTATTTAATTTATTATCAAATGGCAATGTTATACATTTGTTGAATTCATTAGTGCGGGAAGGCTTATTACCATAGAATGTTTTCCTAGTTGCAAAATGGGCAGACGATATGAACCAATCGGGGTAATACAAATTAGAAAAAATGGTCCTGATAATGACAATTTATTCATCTAAATTTAAATATGAATGGGAATATGATAATAGATTACCCTTTTTTAGATGTCCTCATTAATAAAGATCACCATGAATTCAAACTTGACGTGTATAGGAAACCAACCCACTCGAATGCCTATATACATTATTTTTCGTTTCACGATAATACTGTTAAAAAATCGGTAATTTCTAACCTTTTCCTTAGAGCATACAAAATATGTCATCCTTCCTATTTAGATGAAGAAATTGTCATTATCAGGACCATTTACATAAAAATAATAAGAATTGATGGGCAAAATTCTATCAGAGAATTATTGGGCAAAATTACATCAGATGAACGAGGGGAGGAGGGGGGGTGTAGTTATGAATCAGACTATGAAGTTAAAATTTATGGTATTACAGGGGGAGACTATTCAAATGGGGGGGGGGAATAAACTCACATGGGTTACTGAAGGGGAAGAGGGGTGAAACGTCGGGGTAAGGCTTCACGGATGTCTTCTGCACGTGAGGCGAGGCCGCTCGGAGCTTTTGAGCGGGAATTTAAAGTGATGACGGTTCTCGAAAAAGGGGGGGGGGATAACGTCCAGTCCAGGACGGAGTATTTCGGCCACCCGAAAACGAGGGGCGAACGAGCAGAGCTTCGACAGGAGTTGATGGGTGAAGTCAGAAAAATCGCTCGGTAGCGATCGTTAAATGGAATTACCTCACTGGCTGGGGCTAATTCCAATACAAAATAGTTCAGCTGTCACTTTGCTTGGTTGTTAGCACCTGACTTGGAACTAGGGGAATCTTCTTGGGTCCGGGCGAGACTTCTCAACTCTGCGTCTCTCTCATGGGAAACGAGCACTATATACGTCTGAGGCTCTCCCCGCGGGGGAGGAGGGGGGGTAGTGGAAAACAGCTCTACTCTCGAATGGCCTTGAATCTTCTTGCCGAGGCTATTCTAACCCGTGTAAAGATGGACCCTGGTGGACGCGGTTCGAGGCTACCGCTTGTGGAAGAGAGGGGGGGGGGGGTAGGCTTACCAATTTAAGCCTAACAGAATCTTCTCCAGCACATGGAACTTCCGTGCTGGAAAAGAAATTCCACGTGGAATTCCTCCACAATCACTCAAAAGATATGCGACTCTCTTCACCGTGTGGCAGGGAGTGTTGTCGTGCACGAAGAGACGAGGATGTACTGACGAGGATCGGAATGTGGAAAGGCACGCTGTCTAAGAATCTGCTTGTAGATTTCAGCATTAACAGTCCCTTGTAGTCGAATAAGTGGAACAGGACCAGCAGCAGAGATCATTCCCCATACCATTACACTGCCTCCTCCATATTCCATCGTCTTCTTCACACATGCACTAGATAACCTTTCGCCACATCTTCGTCGGAAATACATTCCGCCATTGGAACCAATCACATTAAACTTAGATTCATCACTAAAATGAACCTGCGCCCACTGTTCTTCTGTCCAAACGACATGTCCGTGAGTGTAACTAAGACGGGCTCTTTGATTCTTCTTGGAGATCAGGGGTTTCTTTGCCGTGTCCGAGCAAGCAAGCCAGAACCCCGTAACATCCGGGAAACTATTTTGCGCGATACGTTGATATCGGAGGGTGAGCTGAACTCGCGGGATATCTCAACAGTACTCTTAAAACTATCCTTCAGTGACATTCTAACCATAATATGATCCTGTCTTGCTAACGTTTTACGAAGTCTATCGGGTTTGGGTTTAGCATCTGTCGATCCTGATGACTTAAAACGAGCTGCAATTCGTTGCACAACACTTCTAGACCTTCCTACAGTAGTTGCTTTCACGGAATTTAACTTGCCCTCTTGTTGAAGGCACCGAAGCCTTTGTTTTTCATGACAGGACACCGGTCATCTCTCACAAGCCGCCATGTTGACAGTTTAATGTTCCACTAATGTATGATCAGAAGAAAAACCTGTTAGCCCATTAAGTCTCCTAAACACAAATACCTCGGTTAGTAGTTCATTTTTTCTAAGTGACCCTTAATTTTTGGCCGCTGCAATTTGGAAGATATTGGGTTGAGGAACAAGTTCTTGCGGTTTTATTCAATTTATTCATTACCATTAACAATTTTAGAAAAACTTAATTTTTAATTGATAACAATATGCAATTTAATCAATAATGTATTATTATCTGTTGTTATTTACGACTTCTTCCCAACATTCAACTAGTTTTTCGATGCCTCTGCAATAAAAATCTCTGGATTTTGACTCGAAGAATTCGTCTAACCAGGTTCTTAATTCCACATCAGTATTGAAAGAAATGCCGCGCAAATTGTTGAAGAGCGATCGGAACAGATTGAAATCCGATGGAGCCAAGTCTGGCAAATATGGAGGATGCGGCAGGATTTCCCAATTAAGCGTTTGGATGGCGTCTTTTGTCATATTGGCAATGTGAGGACGAGCATTGTCGTGTTGCAGAAGGGCTCCATAACGTCGATGAGGTCGCTTTTGACGAATAGCTTCGGCGAGTCGATACATTTGTTGAACGTAGAGTTCTGCATTGACAATCTCGTTGTTCGCAAGGAGCTCATAAAGAATGATGCCTTCATAATCCCACCACACACACAACATCGTATTTCGTGGATGAAGTCCTTGCTTTAATCGCGGAAGTGTTTTTTTATAGTGGCTAAGTGATTGTTTTCGATGGTTCATGTTGACATAAACACACCACTTTTAGTCGCCAGTGATGATGCGGTCAAGAAATATGTCCTTATATCCACGAGTAGCCTTGTGACGAGCAAGCCAACTTGCGGCAATCGTGGAGCGTTGAAGTTTGTTGCTTTCGCTCAAAACGGGCGGAACCCATGCACCGAGTTTTTGAACTTTCCTCATCGAATGAAGATGATTCACTACAGTTTTCTGACCACACGCCAATTGTACAGCCAATTCTCTAGTCGATTGAACAAGATTTTCATGAAGAAGGTCGTTCAATCGATCTTCCTCCAACTTAATGTGGCGACCAGAACGTTATTCGTCATTATGATTGAAATGACCGTTTTTTGAATCGTGAAAACCACCATTGAGCTGTCCTTTCTGATAAAGCATTTTCTCCGTACACAGCACAAATATCACGACGAGCTTTGGCTGCGTTTGCATTGTTTTCGTCTCGATTGAAAATAAATAACAAGTGTCGAAAATGAGCCTTTCTTTCAACTTCACATTCCATTTTGAGGGTACAGAACAAAAATTAAATTAACACAACTTTTAAATAAACCGCAATGACTTATTACTCAACTTCAAGACGTAGCCTAAGCAAAAGCCTAATAGTCTAAGCTGTTAAGAGTCGTAGCCTAACCTTTGCAAATTTTGCTCTCATTATTTATTATTGTTTCTTAATATGTGCACAAATCACGTCAACAAAACTTAAATCAACACAACATAAAAAAACCCGCAAGAACTTATTCCTCAACCTAATAGTTTGCTTATTAGCTCATAACTTATGAAATATTTATTCCATTCACTTGAAATTTTTACGATAGATATTACATACATCTAAATATCTGTATAATTATAGTCTCAACGTTTTGTAAAATTTATATAATAAATATTTAAATACACTTGCTCTTCATGACCCTTATATTATGGCCGCTACTGTATATAAATACAAATATGCCTCTTTAGCATTCTAATAAAATTACAATATGCAGTTTTCTCACTGGAGTCTCTTTTACTCCATCTGACTTACTTTTTAATTATCCTTTTCTTTCTATTTTTTAAAGCAGTCTATCTCTACTCAAATTTTATGTTTAGGTTTTGTTTTTATTTTGAAATTACCGTTTGTGCGCTTTCGAAAATTGCTTGGCAACCAACGTCAGCAATAGGCTTCTGCAAATGTCAAAGTGATACACTTTAAACGGTTGTTCTCTCCCGCTTAAAATTCTCTCTCACGATACCAGCATTTTTGATGTAGATTTTTAACATTGCGATAATTTTTAACTCAATTTTATAATTTTTCCTTTTGTTCCTTTTAAGTAAACCTTTCTTTCTTTTTAATCAAAGAGAGAGACCGCGAGGACTGGACCATCTCGCCAGCGTTTTGCTCTTCCTCACATCCACCACATGGCAGGGATCAAGGCTGCCTGCCCTATGGGCTGCTTGGCAAATAAGATGGGGAAACGGTCAAAGGGAAAGTTGCTTGCGTGCCGTTGCGCTACGTCTATTCCCATGGAACAGACGTAGCGCGTAGTATTATTTTTGTTTGGTTTTCCCTTGATTTTTTTTTTTTTGGGGGGGGGGTACCTTTGGGTGTCCATGGAACATACGGCTTCAGGTCGCTTTCTGTCTTCTTCGAATGGAGAACACTCGCGGGACGCACCGCGAGTCTGGAGCGCCCCCCTGCGCCTTATTGCAACGACTGCGTTGTCCCCTGGACTGTCCGGCACATTCTTGTTGTGTGCGGGAGGGGGGGGGGTCGGCGATCTTCACCCACGTTACCTGCCCCGGTATCCGGATAAGCGGGGTCGCTACCGCTTTGTCTAGTAGTCAGGACGGGTTCGTGTGCCCGCCCGTCCTTTTGGAGGAGGGAGACCATTTTATTTGGCTCTCCTTGTGTTAGGTCACGTGTTCCTACGTCGTGGGAGGTCCCCCCGACCCCAGAGCATTGCTTCCTTCTGTTCTTTTTATTTTTTCCCTTAATTTTTTTTGTTTCGTTTTTACTTTTGGGTGTTTTATAAACATTTGTTTGCTTTTAATCTAGCTTAGCATTAGGCTTTGGAAGAATTACGGAGTCATTCCAAATTAGGCAGTCGCCAAGTTAGCAATGATGATAATAATAATAATGAGAAAAATCCAGTCGTTGTGATCTTCTCGCAAGTTACCTCTCCCGGTACCGAGATAAGCTGGGTCGCTTTTCTCAAGTACTCGAGACGAGTTCGTGCACACACTTGTGAACGATCAAAATTTATTGGAGGAGGCTGGTCTTCTTAATTTTGTGTGGCTTTGGTGTTGGTCGCATGCTCTCGCATGAGACCGACGCCAGAGCGTGTCCCCTCCTCAATGCATTTTTGCATCTTTGGGGGCAGGGGTCGTGT
This sequence comes from Ceratothoa steindachneri, assembly GCA_963969495.1. Classification (NCBI taxonomy): domain Eukaryota; kingdom Metazoa; phylum Arthropoda; class Malacostraca; order Isopoda; family Cymothoidae; genus Ceratothoa; species Ceratothoa steindachneri. The sequence goes on from OZ018334.1 coordinate 83,139,209, forward strand.
TTTCGTCTTTACTCTAGCTGAGTAAAGGCTATAAGAACAAGAGGGAATGTCCCTCCAATGGCCTGCGGCGTTTTGCGATAAGATGATAAATGGTTATCGCATCGATGGTTTCCCATGGTTCAAATCACTCACAAGTGCCTTGGAATGGCTAAATGAGGCTTCTGCTACGAGATGGCGCCACCCAGCGCCAAATCCGATGGCAGATTCGAAATCTCCAGGGTGAATAACCACAGGTCCCATGGTCCTATGGGTCATTCCATGGCTCTAAATGGGTACAATGGAACTTTATTCCTTCTGAAAAAAAGGCGTCGCCTTGACCTGGCGACTTGGCTCTTTTAGACAGTCGTTAAATGGGCGTTTCGTCTTCCTTGCTCTTCATGCTCTAATCCTCCTAGGCTCCGTATCATTCACACATTCTTCCTAATCTCGCTACGTTTTTTTAGGTGTATTGGTAACCATGCTGCAGCTGATATGTGGAGGGTTACGTGGCCTACATGCCCCAATGCCCGCAGGAGGAATTCGGACTCGTATTTCCCCTTCACGACTTTCTGTAGGCTTCTCTCCTTACAAACTTCCTGTGGGGGATCCGCTCATTATTTTCTTTTTAAATTTAACAAATAATCCAACTTCAACTTCGAAAAGTGTCTGGGGGAAATGCCTCCGTTGGGTTTGGCTTTATTTCAATGCATAAATCCCCTCTGCATTATTATTTCGTTACGTCATTTCGTATGAGGTGAGTAGTATTATGATTAGAAGCGGGAATTTCATAATTTTCCATGCTGGCATCATCCTAACAATTTAAGATGCGGTCTCTGGTGGGCGGAACTTCCTTCCTGGAGACCGATTTCCAGGTTCTGCAACTAGCACCAACGTGTGCACAAACCCTCAAGTGTAAGGAGCGAATGGTATTCCTATGTATAATCCCTGGGAACATCTAGGCCAAGAAAATCCGTAGACAATACCATTACACAAATCGACAGGGGCTACATACACAATTGGTACCAAAAAAAAACACCTATTTTCAAATTATTTTATGAAGATCTTGCGGTAACGTCTTGACGCCTCTCGATTTAAAGGACCAGGATCCGGATAGAGAAAATAACAAATATTTAGGGACATTGCTCGCTGCCCTCTTTGGTTGGAAAACGGCATTTAATATTCTACCTATCTATCGGTTACCTGAATAACCGGGGACCAAATTGCACGCAGAAGTTTCTTACAAAGTCGAATTCCCGGTGCATTAATGTTTAAGAAGACGAAAATGCCTATTCATATCAACACGTGCAAAAAACTGATCCGAAATTTCCGATCACAAAAGCTAACCAAATTTAAACCTAATACAGAATACGTTGACTTTCTAAAATTGAGCGTGCAAAAACCAGCAGATAACTTTTTAATCAGAATGTCTAGAAAGGAAATAGTTTTTAACTTCCTTCTCGGTAGTGGACTTAATAATAAGATGGAGGGTATTCAAATATTGGAAGAAACTTGAGCCTCCTTTTCAGATTTAAATAGGCCAAATGAATCGTCGCCAAAACGCTGATAGAAAGCGATCTAAAAGTTGGTCCCAAAGGGACCCTCATTGAAAGCGCATGAACTTGAAGAATGACGCCATTGAAATTAAATAAATTTTCTTAAGAACAAGAATCAACATCTGTGAAATTTTTTGACGATTGAACCCACGAAGCATCGCCGATTTAGAGGGAAAAGCTTCATTCAGTTAAGTGATAGACAAAATATTAAAGGACGTTTTCCATCCAACGGCAGCATAAACCATTTGGAAATAGCGAGTTTCGTCGTGTAAAGGTGTTATCTACAAATTCTCTTGCCTTGGATGTTACCAGGGCTTATATATATTAAGAAGAATCAACTCATTACACTCGAGAGTTTATGGACGCCTTTGTGTTAGTTGTAGAAAGGCGAAATTTATATGCAGGAAAGGAAATCCCGCCCAAGACAACATTAGGAAATGCAAGTGCGCCCCGAGAGCACTCAGGGCGCTTTGTGAGTTGCTATAGACCACAAAATTTAAGTAACATTTTTGGCGGCAATCAGGCGAAGGCCTACAAGAGAATAAGTAGTCGTAGTTATTACAAGCCTAATATTAGGCTCACCCATATTAGATGGAAATAAATCTAGATGCGAATACAAACAATGCATCTTAAGAGACATCCGCCATCCCATTCGTTGATAGGCCTTTAGCATGTTGTCCACTAGTTCTTCATAGTTTTCAGCCCTATGATTACCAAGGAAGTTTTGCACTGCATGGACAAATGAATCCCATGCTGCCAACTCAAGTGGAGTTAGTTTATTTCTGAACTCCCTGTCATGTATCAATTCTCTGATCTCCAGCCCTACAAAAATGCCAGCTTTTAAGTTTAGCATCGTTTTCTTTTCACCAAGTTTCTCTTTGAGAGACTGGAATCCATCAGAATCATGGGCCATTACTTTAACAAAATTCGTGGTAAGGCCAAGTTTGATATGAGGTGGTGGAAGATAGATCCTCTGTGGATGTACCAAAGGTATGTGCTTCGCATTGTATCGGCCAACTATGTGTTCTTCTCTTTCGGGCCACTTTTCGAAATATAATGATTACTGTCGTCACGGCTGTTCCATAGGCATAAGAAGCACATATTCTTTGTATATCCTAGCCTGCAGTCCAAGAATTAAAGAAATTGCCTTTAGATAACCACAGATATTCCACTTATGATGCGTGTAATGAACACCTTCCAAAATAAATTTTATTGAGTCATATGTCTCTATCACCCTAACAATAAATGCGACAGGAATTGAAGGTTTTCTGTTACCATTGTGGAGCAACACAGCTTTAAGGCTAGCAATGCTTGCATCGATGAATAGTCTCCATTCATCAGGTAAATACTCGTTTCCTAGCCTATTCATGAGGCCATTAACATCAGTACAGACACAAGCACAATATTCTTCTTTACAGAAGGCAGCTAAAGCCTCATGGCGTTTACGGAAGGTAGATATTTTTGCACCGTCCTCGAGAAGATTCCATCGCTGTAGTCTGGAGCCCCACAATTCTGCGTTCTCCTTTGCAACGACAAATCCCTCACCAAATCATTCAATATTTCTTGATTTATCAACTGGATCTTCTTTTCGTTAGAATCATCCCCATACATTTCATCGTCATTGTTATCCTCCTCTTCAGGCGATGAATCATCATCTTTAACTGCACTATCTGATGGAGAAACTGGGATTGGCATCTCCATAATATGGGGAACTTACAATCAGGATTTACAATATTTCACTTGTTCTTATTTGAGAATCCCGCAATATTTGTCTTACAAAAGTAGCAATCAAAAAATGATTTGTTGGCTCACGCCACACCATTGATACGGCAAAGGGCATACCCTTCCGTTTGACATTTAACCACAGTACAAGATTTGTGAGGTGCCCAGGGCTTGTCTTGCTCACCAACTTTACAGGCAAAATAATAATTGTATGCAGTTTTCACTCTTTTAGCTATTTTTTTCCGCTGGCTGCTTGGACTATATCTTCCACAGATATAACAAAAGTTGTCTGGGTTATTTATACATCCTCGCCGATTCATGTTTTCAACTTAGTTTGTATATATCCTGTTATATACTTTTGTACAATCTTATTTCATTTACAAATTAATTGAGAGATAAATCAAAGAAAAATGCAATTAATCATTGTATGTAAATACGGTTTCAACACCACTACTCCAATGGCTAAATTTGACGTGATAAAGCAGGAGTGTAACGCAGGAACCAAACACACACAACACATCCTCTCACTACGGTACCGAAGCAACACTGCCCATATGTGTAACTAGAGAGTATGTGTGTAACTCAGGAGCCTTACGTGCTAGAACAATTCTGATTACAGATTCCGAATCAGCATACCCGATTTAGTATAAATCACAAGTTAATACTCAAGTAGCAAAATCATTGTTGACTAGTGCTATGGGCCGCCTGCCTTCCTTGGCAGTCGCCTTAGAAAGTAAGGTGGGGACTGTCGCGGAAAAGAGGGAGGTACTCGAGGACACCTCTAGAGAAGGGAGTGAGGGGAGTCTCCTACAGCCATAGGTAAAGGAGAGCTAGCCGAGAGCGGCTCCGAAACTGGTTAAGGGGAATGGGGAAGAGATGTTTTTTTTATATTCTCATCATTGGGCATGGTGACCCTATTAGTGATAGGGGTTGCAAACGCTAATCACCCCATGGAGTAGCCCGCTCTGCGAGGCGTGAATACGGGGCCCGGCAAAACCAGCTGCCACTATTTGAGGCCACTACTCTCGCCTAGTGGCCTGGCAGCCCATCGGCATGGCGGCTACATATTAGGGTGGGCGTAAAATGGAAAAATAGTGAAAGGAGAAAGAAATGGGATGTGAGCAAGGTGTGGGTGGGGCGAATAACCAGGAAGCGTTTGAAGCAAGAAACCTCGAAAACACCGGGTCATCTCTGAATGAGTGGCCCCGACGTAATAGAGGCTCCGCTCTACACACTTGCTTGCACTTTTGGTATTTGTCAGGGACTAAACAACCGGGGGAGCAACGGGGTCGGACGTGCCGATCTTAGCTTGGTCACTTACCGAAGTGGCAGCAGACCCATCTGTTCACGCAGCTCTCACGGATGGAGAGGAGCCCCGAGTTTTTTGGTCTTTATTTTAAAGAGAGGAGGGGGGGGGATGAACTCGCTTCTCCCCTGCACCGGCAGAAGCCCCCAAGCCAGATCTTTCTTCGAGATGGAGAAGGCCTTGGCTGCTACAGGAGTACCAGCCTGAGGAGGAGATCCCTACTTTCCCTGTAAAGTATTGGAGACCCCAGCCGTCTAAGGAGGACTTTGCACAGAGGCGTACTCAGGTTCAGTGTTTGGCACCGAGGACAGGTCCGTTCCCATGGAAGGTCCTACCGCCTGGGGCTGGGATGCCTCAGGGACCATTCCATCTCAGGGGGAGCCTCTATGTGCCCCCCCCCCCCGACATCACAGGTCCCATTGGTCTCAGCGTCTTTAGTCGGAGAAGAGGGGGAGAGATGTACGGTGACCCCCTCTAACCTCAAAATGAGAGCCCGACGGGCCTTGTCTTCCCTCCTCGCCATAAGGGCCCTATCGTGCCGTAAAGGGAAGACTGCCTCCGCTGTAAAGAGGGAGGTACACGAGGGCACCTGCAGAAAAGGAGGTGAGGGGAAGTCTCCTACACCCGTAGGCAAAGGAGAGGAGTAAGCCTCCTCTGCTGTTGAATAGTTTTGGAGGGTCCCCTGCGAAAACCCAAGCTGTTAAAAACCCACCACCCCAAACCGGAGCTGAGGGATGACGGGGCGTTGTTGTCCCGTCTCCCCTCAGCCCCGATCCTGGATTGTTGGGTGAGAGGAAGCTGGTTGGCGGCCACCCTGTGAAATTAGATGCTGACGAGAGAACGTTGTTGGAGAGGTTGTAGGGAGAGTGATGAAGTAGGGTAAAAACCGAGGCTGTCAGAAAGAAGAAGCTAAGCTGGGGCCGGACGGGGCGCTGAGTCCCGTCAGCACGGTGGACAGGAATGGAAATCGCCACGCCCCTTACGGGGCCTCTTTGGAGAGAAGAAACTCACTGAGATGGGCGTACGCTTCCCGAAGACATAACACCAATCAAAGAAGACATAACACCAATCAAACTAGCTAATGCTCTCCTCTGATGGATCCTGTTGCCCTTGGCCAACATGCTGCCATCAGTGGAGCGAATAACAAGCAAGCGTTTGAAGCTAGCGGGCTCGAAAACGCCAGGTAGTCTCTCAATGAGGGGCCCTGACGGAATTTCGGTTCTCTCAGCGCACTTGCGACTTTAGTAACGTCTGGGCCCCAGATGTGCCGATCTTGGCCTCATCTCTTGCCGAAACGGCAGCGGACCCGTCTATCGCCAGAGTTTCCGCGAAAGGAGAGGGACCCTTAGTCTTTTTATGAGAGGAGGATTGGGAATGAACCCGCTTCTCTCCTGAGCCGGAAGGAGCCCTTAGGCCAGATGGACCGAACTCAGCAAGGTCCTTCTCTGAAATGGAGAGTGTCTTGGCAGTCCAAGAGGAACCAACCGGGTGAGGAGATCCCTCCTCTCTTTGTTAGGCCTCGGGGTGCCCGAGCCGTCTGAGGAGAAGCTTGCACAGAGGCGACTCGGGTCCCGTGCTTGGCACATAGCCTTGGTTTGACCCCATTGAAGATCCTACCGTCCGAGGCTGGGTCACCTCAGGGGGTGGGTCCATGTGGCCATGCCCCCCCCCCGAGACATCACGGATCCTATTCGAGGTACTTTTTGTCTTCTTTATAGCCGGCGAACAGACATCCATTGGGAAAGAGAGGGGGGGCAGGTACGTCGGCCCCCTGTAGACTGGAAATACAGGACTGCAGGATTGTGGAGGCACGGACCGGCGGACCCTGCTAACTCTTTCACCCGTAAGGGGGTTGGCCATATTGAGCCGCTCCCACCAGTAGCGGTCAATTTAGGGCCGCCTGCCTTCTCTTGTGGCATTCCCCTGTGAAAATAAAGGGGGGATTGCCGCTGGAATGAAGACCGAGTTTCCCAAGGGCACCGCCTGAGAAGGGGGTGAGGTGGAGTCCACCCCACCCGTAGGACTAGGAGAGGAATAAGCCTCCTCTCCGATAAAAGAGGGTTGGATGGGCCCCTGACAAAACACAGGGGGAGGGGACCTACTTTTCTGATTTGGAGCTGCCTGAGAGCGGCTCCTACGATGGTAAAGGGTATTTTTTAGGGGTTATCTATGGCCAATAATCAAGATTTCTCCACCCCTGCCTGTGACGGCCAATACTGACCCCCAACAACGGAACGGCATGGGCCAAATGAGGGAGAGTTGGTACAGGAGACGGCGATTAGGGGTTAGCCAAGCAAGGGAGGCTAAGGTGGGGCCGGACGGGGCGCCGAGTCCTGTCAGCACGGCAGCAAGAGAAACACATCGCAGTGCCCCTTACAGGATCTGAAGATCTGCTATGGCAGGGCCAGAGACGAGGGCCGAGACTTTTAGTTGGCCTGGCAGCCAACGAGGCAGTAAAACACGCCCGCCATAAGCAGTACAGCTTTATGGGCCCCGAGAACAGTGGCAGGAAGGTGGCCAGCCCAATTGGCCTAGGAAGGGAAGGGTTATTGGGGCAAACCGTTCTTCCCATTAATCTCGCCCAACGCCCCTCAAGTACTGTCTCAAGCAATCTGCGGGCGTTATTTATCGAGTTCTAAAGCAAATTGGTGCCAAGATCAGAGGCGTTCAAAAGTACGAGCCTCTCCTCGGGACCTTAAAAGGAAAATGGATATAAAATAACAATCATTACTTATAGGATATTTTAACAAACCACCTTTGACTGCCTTTGTGAAACCGATCGACTCAGAGCCTCAGCAAGAAGGAATGGGGGTAGCGCGAACCTCTAACCAATGTTTACTCAGCGATAGCCGCCTCGCCCTTATCCAAAGCTCCGGGGTCGGTTAAGGAAATGTGAGCGCCCTCCTAGTCCATATATCTACAGGGGGTACTTGATTTATGCATCTTTAACACTGCACTTTTCCCCAAGCATCACACTCCTTACGGCCAGACAAAACACCGATAATTTTTGCCCCTTAAAAATAACCTTACCCGAGGGCGTCTTGGTAGAAGGAGTGAGGAATCCCGACGAGAACCCCGGCCCCGTCACCGGTGTCGTTGTCGCAGGCACAAGCGCCCCGGTGCTTCATGCGGGAGGACATCGTCTCCGCGTCACGGATGATCTGAGAGAAGAGGCGGAATTAGGATATCGGCAGTCCCGGGCGCACAGGGCAGCGCCGGATTAGCGCCTTCAAACGCACAATGATTGACACATTTTGGGGACCATTAAATAGGGCACATGCATAATAACGCCACATTATTTAAATTATCCTCATCCCTGGCTCATTATTTGAAGTTAACGAACTTTGTTAGAATAATCCTTGAGGCTCTCTATTATGATACTTTTGTCCTTGCATTTGACTTTAAATTGCTACTAAGGGTTTATTGCCAAGTTTAGTGGCGTAAGCTTGATATTTTTTTTAATTATTCTAATGAACCCATCTGGGGGCCGAACAAAAATAACGGTCAGCGACTAAAATTATAAATAAGCCCGTCTGAAAACTAAGTTAAAAGAAAATAAAAATAGAAAAAAAATCAAACTAATACACAAAAACCAAAAAAGGCCTGCTCAGGCGCCGATGGGCAGCTAGCCTCTAACGGGAGCCCGAACGTGCACCCAATTCAATAATGGAGGCGGCTGCCTCCCGCAAAACCATGCCAAGTAGAAAGAACGAGCGGTAGCGACCACACTCGTCCCCCAGATAGGTAAACACAAGAATGTGTAGCGGACCCAGTGGTCGTAACAATGTTCAGGAGAGCACTACATCAAATGGCGGTGAGTCTGTGAGCGTGGCCAATTCGGATGGGACAAAAACACTGGCCAACTCCATCGAGGCATAAGGGATAGGCCAACGGGAAAAGTTGCGGCGCAATGGTACGCAACTTTAGATTCCCGTCGGCAGTCTCACATCTTCTTTGCCATGCGACCCGAAGGGCTAACCTGACTCAGGCCATATATTCGGAATGTTAGGAGCCCTCGTCAGTGTGTTGATTTCGCGCTATCCTTCCATGTTCAGAAATCCACCAGAAGACAATCTCGACAATTTCCTGACTGGCAGCAGAGGAAGAAGAGTTTTTTTTTTTAGAGGGTGCATCAGAGCGACTCCTTACATTGGAAAACTTGTAAAACAAAAAAACTACAAAAACAGCCAAAGAAAACAACACCAGGAAACCGCAAAAGAAAAAAAAAAGCATAAAAAGCATGCTACAGTGTTAACGGAATGGCCCTTCCCTGCAACATTGGGGAGGGGGTGTCCACGGGAACAGTCGCAAGAGCGGGCAACCTGTTTTGGTTCCCAGCAGACGTCTCCGATCTTCTTTGCCAGGAAGTCAGAAGGATGACCTTATTTCTACCTTGTAGTCAGTGGGGAAGAGCAAAACGGTGGTCTGGTTGCCCAGTCATCGCAGCCTCTTTGGCGCGCTCATTGTCCGCAATTCCAACATGTCCAGGAACATAGAAACATATAATCTCGACATCCGGCCGGCTCGCGGCAACGGTAGCGTCACAGATACAGAGAACCGAAGGGTGCGGACAAAAGTCAGGAAGAGTTCTCCCGTAACTAGCGGTGTATTGCAACCAGCTGGGCCATGAAGACAGACCAAGGGCTTTATAAAGCCTCGCTGACTTCAGACAGGGGATTACAGCGTGGGAGTAGAGCCTCTCTTGGGACTTAGAGCCATCCGTATTGATTGGCACGGTTCCAGCGTGACACAAATGTTGAACGCAATACTCCCGGTGCTGGAGAAAGCTTTGTGAGCAGAGCGTGGCAACAGTTACTCAAAGGTGGTACCCTCCAAGGTAAAGCGCTGGGCAGAATAAGAGGCCTTACCGCCCGATATCTACATTAACTTCTCGAAGGAGTTTCCTGGCCCTAAACCCGAAAAGTTTAGAGTATGCTTCATGGTTCAGCGGCAGACACCGTCAAGATCAGCAGCAAATGAAATTACAGCCGTTGACGACTAAAGCCGACGCCGAACCCGCTAAGACAGGTGCATAATGGACTCTGTATGAAGCAGAGAAAGCAGCATCTCTCTTGCATCAACCATGTAGCTCTCAATAGTGGCGTGTGGAAGGTACCAGTCGTCAAACGGGGAGGCCCGTCAAGCGATCTTTTGTCCTGCCACTCGGCTAGGTTTAAGGCAATTTTTTATTTTTTTTATTAAGGGGCTATCTGGCGACTGCCGACTTAGGCATAAGTCGCCGCAAACAAACAGCCTAGTTCTAGGCTACTTTAAAAAAATGAACAGGAAACAACAATAAAAAGAAATAACAATAACAAAAAAAAACAATTAAACCTGGTTAAATGAGAGGGAGAATCCGGCCTCCCCCCAAAAGTCAACAAGTCCACCAGTCAAAGTGCACACACTCGTCCCGAGTACAAGGGACAGGCGGTAGCGACCCCGCCCATCCCGGTACCGGGACAGGTATCGTGCGCGAAGATCACTCAGACTGGGAAATTCGACAAGAATGTGCCGAACAGTCTGGGGGACGACGCAGTCGTTGCAATAGGGCGCAGGCGAGCGCTACATCAAATAGCGATGCGTCACACGAGTGTGTCCGATTCGGAGACGACAGAAAGCAACCTGAAGCCGCCGCGGCATTGGGGGATAGGTCCATGGAAACAGTCGCTGGCGCAATGGCACGCAACTTTAAGTTCCCTTCGACCGTCTCCCATCTTCTTTGCCAAGCAGTCCGAAGAGCTGCCCGTATTCCTGCCATGTAGTCGGTGTGAGGAAGAGCGAAACGCTGGTCCGGTCGCAGAGTCCTCGCGGACTCTTTATCGCCCTCATCGGCGTGCTCATTCCCCGCCATTCCTACATGTCCACGAACCCATCTGCCTGGCTCGCCAAAACCGTGGCGGCACGGATATCGCGAACCAGGGGATGCGGAGATTCCAATGCCCCGTACCGAGTGGTGTATTGCCACCAGTTCAGCCGTGAAGACGGACGCAGCCCTGCTGACTTCAAACACAGGGGATACGGCGTGGAAGCCGACCCCCTCTTGGGACTTGGAGCCATCCCTATACACTGGCACGGTTCCAGCGTGACACGATGTGTGCTCCAAAAAGGTCAAACGCAATACTCCCCGCGCCGTACAAGCTTTGGGAGCAGAGGCGTGGCGACAAATAGCCAAATGTGGTACCCTCTAGGTTGGCGTCCTGGGCAGAACCAGGGGCGCCACCGGCCCGAGAGCTATATCTAGCTCTCGAAGGAGTTTTCTGGCCCTAAACCCAAAGGGCTTAGGGTATGACTGGCGTCCCTCGGCGGCATAGGCACCATCGAGAACAGCTGCGGAAGCAGTGAGAGCTGTTGGTGACTGATGGAGGCACCGGGCTCGCGCGTACAGGCAGGTGATGCACTGCACACGGCGCAGAGCGAGTGGCATCTCCCCAGCATCGACCAACAGGCTCTAAATGGGGAAGTGCGGAAGGCACCGATCTCCAGGCGAAGGCTGGTGTGGTGGATCGAGTCTAACTTCCGCAATATACGCTCGGCTGCGGATGCATAAAACTCACATCCATAGTCAAGCTTCGAACGAACTAAGGATCGATAAAAAACTAAGGCAGTAGCCCTATCAGCACCCCAAGCGCTGAACGTCACGGAACGGAGAATATCCATGGCGCGGGTACAAGAGACCTTAAGGCTGTGAATATGAGCCTCCCAGGTGAGGCGTCGGTCGAATAAAAGACCAAGGAAACGGTGCGATTCAACCACTTCCAGGCGTACTCCATTAAGAAACAAGTCTGAGTCGGGGTGGAGCAGTGGATGGCGGCAGAAGTGCACCACCTTAGTCTTGGCCAAAGAAAACAGAAACCTGGGCGCTTCGGCATAGCGAGAGACGCGGTTCAATGCCTGTTGGAGTCGACGCTCCAGAGTTGGTATCTGGGCCGCGCCAAAAGAGATCGAAAGGTCGTCAGGGTAGAGCGTAGCGAGAACATCTTCCAGCAGCACCGAGGTGATGCCGTTGATGCTCAGGGTAAAGAGTGTTACACGGAGGACACTTCCCTGCGGGACACCCTCTTCCTGCTCCTTTGGACCGGAGAGGGCTCCCCCACCTGTACGCGGAATCGACGATCTCGCAAAAATTCAGATATAAACATTGGGAGGAGTCCCCTCGCCACCATCCTGTCGCGAGTCTCCATGATACCGTATCACCATGCGGTATCATAGGCCTTCTCCAGATCGAAAAAGACCGTGGCGTAGTGCTGTCTACGAAGGAAAGCCTCGCAGACAGCATTTTCCAGTCGGAGCAGAGCATCCGACGTGGAGGGGAACTTGCGGAAGCCGCACTGTGCAGAAGACAGATGGCCTCCGCTGTCCAGGAAAAAAGCTACTCAAACATTTACCAATTTCTCCATCAAATTGCACACGCAAGAGGTTAGAGAGATTGGGCGGAAACCGGTCAGAGTAGAGTGATCTCTCCCCGGTTTGCAAAAGGCAAGCACAGTATCGATTCGCCAGGAGTCTGGGAGAAGACCCTCCACCCATATCCTGTTGAACAAATCTAAGAGCAAGGCCATGCCTCGCTCACCCAGCTGTCGAAGCATGGCGTACGGGACATCGTCCTGACCATGGGCGGTGTCCGCGCACGAAGCAAGAGCGGAGCGCAACTCACTCACAGTAAACTTGTCGTCGAAGGGTTCTTCGCCTCTGGAGGTAAAGTCCAGCCGGCGGCCTTCCGAGACATCACGACGGGCATTGAATGCTGGCGGAGCAGCATCCCGGCTAGAGAATGCGGGAAAAGCGGTCGCGAAGGATTCCACCACGGAAGCGGGGTCCGAGATTGCGGTCCCATTCTCCTGGAGAACGGGAGGAGGGTCCTGCGAGAACTTGCCCCGAATCCTTTTGACTCGCCTCCACACCCCTGCTAAAGGGGTCTTCCCGTTAAGTGAAGACACGTATGCCCGCCAACAGCGGGCATCTGTGGTGGATCGAGTGCACCTCCCGCAATATACGCTCGGCTGCGGATGCATAAAACACACATCCATAGTCGAGCTTCGAACGAACAAAGAATCGATAAAAAAGTAAGGCAGTAGCCCTATCAGCACCCCAAGCGCTGAACGTCACGGAACGGAAAATATCCAAGGCGCTGGTACAAGAGACCTTAAGGCTGCGAATATGAGCCTCCCAGGTGGGGCGTCGGTCGAATAAAAGACCAAGGAAACGGTGCGACTCAACCACTTCCAGGCGTACTCCATTAAGAAACAAGTCTGAGTCGGGGTGAAGCCGTGGATGGCGGCAGAAGTGCACCACCTTAGTCTCAGCCAAAGAAAATCGAAACCTGTGCGCTTCGGCATAGCGAGAGACGCGGTTTAATGCCTGTTGGAGTCGACGCTCCAGAGTTGGCATCTGGGCCGCGCCAAAAGAGATCGAAAGGTCGTCCACGTAGAGCGTAGCGAGAACATCTTCCGGCAGCACCGAGGTGATGCCGTTGATGCTCAGGGCAAAGAGTGTTACACTAAGGACACTTCCCTGCGGGACACCCTCTTCCTGCTCCTTTGGGCCGGAGAGGGCTCCTCCCACCCGTACGCGGAATCGACGATCTCGCAAAAATTCAGATATAAACATTGGGAGGCGTCCCCTCGCCCCCATCGTGTGGAGAGTTTCCATGATACCGTATCGCCATGTGGTATGATAGGCCTTCTCTAGATCGAAAAACACCGTGGCGTAGTGCTGTCTACGAAAAAAAGCCTCGCAGACGGCATTTTCCAGTCGGAGCAGAGCATACGACGTGGAGTGGAACTTGCAAAAGCCGCACTGTGCAGAAGACAGATGGCCTCCGCTGTCCGGGAAAAAGGCTAATCTAACATTTACCAATTTCTCCATCAACTTGCACACGCAAGAGGTTAGAGAGATTAGGCGGAAACCGGTCGGAGTAGAGTGATCTCTCCCCGGTTTGCCCAGTATCGATTCGCCAGGAGTCTGGGAGAAGACCCTCCACCCAGATCCTGTTGAACAAATCTAAGAGAAATTCCATGCCTCGCTCACCCAGGTATCGAAGCATGGCGTAAGAGACATCTTCCGGACCATGGGCGGTGTCCGCGCACGAAGCGAGAGCGGAGCGCAACTCACTCACAGTAAACCTGTCGTTGAAGGGTTCTTCGCCTCTGGAGGTAAAGTCCAGCCGGCTGCCTTCCGCGAGATCACGACGTGCATTGAATGCTGGCGGAGCAGCATCCCGGGTAGAGAATGCGGAAAAAGCGGTCGCGAAGGATTCCGCCACGGACGCGGGGTCCGAGATTGCGGTCCCATTCTCCTGGAGAACGGGAGCAGGGTCCTGCTAAATGGGTCTTCCCGTTAAGTGAAGACACGTATGCCCGCCAAGAAGAGCGGCGGGCGTGCTTCGAAATATACCGGAACCTAGCCTTAGCCCGACGAAATTCAGCGACAGTGAAATCGTTCGGGCGGCGCTTATAGCGCATGTAGGCATAACGCTTCTGTTTCAGGGCCGTCTCACACTAAGCCGACCACCCGTGTCTACCCTGTGAAATTAGAGGACGACCAGAGAAAGTTGTGGGAGAGGTTGTCGGGAAAGTGAGTAAGTAGGGTAAGACGATAGGGTGTCAGAAAGAAGGAGAAGAGGCTAAGCTGGGGCCGGACGGGATGCCAAGTCCCGGTAGCACGGCGGCCAGGAAAGCAAATCCCCGTTCCCCTTGCGGGTAATACCATGTGTAGCGAACTATAGACAGGGTACCGACCTGCGGCCTTTAATCCTAGGTAGAAAAAGTAAAAAGGGAATACTCGCCGAGAAAAGTGGGTGCATGAGTTGAAATGGGGACTCCCCCATCCTCCCGGGGAACTGTCAAAGAGTTCAAGTCAATCCAGTGAGCTAGGTCCTCTCTATCCGCACTCAGTCCTGGAGGACGTGACGTTCCTCGAGACCAGGTATATGTGTAAACAGGGTACCTCTCTACGGGGTCGACAAGACGGCCAGGTCTGAAGATCTGTCATGTGAGACCGAGAGAGGGTCCCGCATGAGGGTCTTGGCAGCCAACAAGTCCTTAAGATCCGCCTATCATAAGCGGTACAGCCTTGCACAGGCGGGAAAAGCAGCCTATTAGGCCCATGGAAAGGGTTATGGGGGACAAAACCGATATTCCCATTAATCGAGGCACAAATTCTCAGAACACCTTAAACCCGGAGTATTGGAATATGAAGGGTTTATTTATAGTGGTTCCAAAGCCTCTTCTGAAACGGCTTGATGTAGCTGGCCACGTCCTAAACCTAGACGAAATAATAAGGCGGGAATTCTAAGAAAAAAGTGGTTGAATATAGGAAATGGTGAAAAGCACCAGCTACCCCAGGCCCTGTCAAAGAGTTCAAGTCAACCCAGTAACAGTCCAGACAGGGTACCACCCTGAGAAGTTCTGAACATGCCTGAAAAGTACGGGAGAGAACTGTTCCAAGGCGTCCTTAAGAAACCACTCCAAGTCTACTAGATTGCATAGGGTACTCCCCCCCTCCCTTGCGTTGGGGTCGAGCCGGGAGGACAATGTCTATATAGGGTACCACCCTGCGGGTCTCTGAACATTTATGAAAGGTACTAAAGAGAACGAGTCAAAGTCCGACGGACGACCTTGAAGAGAAACTGCTTACAACCAGGGCAATTAACATAATATCGCGTGGATCTACTAAAAACTAGTTTTCAGTTCGCCTTTGTATTCCGCCCCCTGCGCATTGCCCATTCTCGAGAGCGACGGTTCAGTTTACCAAAAGCGTCCACCATGAACTAGAAAGGTGCAACCCAATCGATCCAGTCGGAGAAAAGATAGGACATGATATAAACAGGTGACAAATATTTAAAGAGGAAAACTTGAGAAGGCGGTAGATGAAGATCCCTCATGAAAGTGTATCGCAGTGACTTTGTTCTCTTTGGTGTTCCTTTTGAGTATTTGGGTGGGGGGGGCAAATTAAAAACTACTCCTTATTTGTTGTTTTAGTTAGTATGTGTTGTTTAGGATTGGCAGTGAAGCTTTTGTTAGAATTACTTTAAGTGTCACTTTTTTTTTTGCTTAAGAACTAACAATTATAGACTAGGTGAAGATGGAAAAGTTTCAGGTGATTTTAATAAATAGATTATATGTTAAGAAAAAATAAACATTTAGTTTTAAATTAGTCACCACACCATCCATCAATCAATGGTATTGAGAAACAAGCAGCCGTTAGGACATGATATAAACAGGTGACAAATATTTAAAGAGGAGAACTTGAGAAGGGGGTAGATGAAGATCCCTCATGAAAGTGTATCGCAGTGACTTTGTTCTCTTTGGTGTTCCTTTTGAGTATTTGGATGGGGGGGCCCAAATTAAAAACTACTCCTTATTTGTTGTTTTAGTTAGTATGTGTTGTTTAGGATTGGCAGTGAAGCTTTTGTTAGAACTACTTTAAGTGTCACTTTTTTTTGCTTAAGAACTAACAATTATAGACTAGGTGAAGATGGAAAAGTTTCAGGTGATTTTAATAAATAGATTATATGTTAAGAAAAAATAAACATTTAGTTTTAAATTAGTCACCACACCATCCATCAATCAATGGTATTGAGAAACAAGCAGCCGTAATATCAAATTCCCTACTCTACAATGTTTACGTCCGTTTCCCATCTCCACAACACTGCTGAACAATTTTGTCATTAAATTATAGGTTATAAAACCAGAATGTTTTGTAGTTCTAAATACCATGGGTACAGTGACCGAAACCTAAAATGAACTTTTAAATTATATCATTTAAATTAGTTACTCTCAAGCTAAGATATTTACGCCCAGCATGCTCTCCTGCAAAAAGATAGCTAAGGGAAAAGGGGAGGGGACGAGGCCCCCGCCGCAGCTCCTCCCAGTTGGCCAGGAGTCCATGGCAATTCCATTGAAGGAATATGCCCTCCAGGCCTAGCTCGGAGGAGACGCGGGGGCCCTCCTCGAACTGAAGACCCTCACGGGAATGGCCGTACGCTTCCCGAGGCAGAACTCCGGGCGCTGTCGCCTCCGAGGACTTATTGGGGGAGGTTGGGCTCGCCATGAGTCTTTTCCTCCCCCTGCCTCGAAACCTCCTTTGAAGGATCTACCGTTTTCGAGGCACCCAGCCCCTCCCTGGGTGTGGGCGTTAGAGCTGAAGCTCCTTTCGGGGAGCGGATTTAGGAATCCAGGGAGGATATGCAACTCCCTTGGATACTCCTCTGAGGGGGAAGGGTTTAGGAGGGCGCACAACTCTCCCAAACGTGCGCAACCCCCCAAATTTAGGCCAATCTCCTTGCGGCGTTGGAGGCCGAATGGGACACTATCTTCCAGATGTCAGCTACAGCGCGATTGCCCGGTTGCGGAGTCAGACGGTCGGAGGACGGATTCCGATAGGAATTTAATACGAATATTCTCTTTATTAAAAAAGGGGACAAGAATGGAAGAGAAATAATGAATGGGAAGAGAACGAAAAAGTTGTTTTTTCTCGAATTTAAAGCGAGAACCAACGAGGGCATTTCTGTCAAAGTTTGTAAAAAAAAAAAGTGAAGGAGCAGCACGTGAAAATGTATGGAAGATATTTTAGCCGCAGATCCTTCTTGATGTAGGCATTTGTGCAGGAACGCGAGACCATCCTCCAAATGACAGCCGCAGCAACGTTGGATGATGGGTTCAAAGGAGAGGTAATTTTTATGGTCGGGAGGGGGGGGGGGGATCTGGCAACTGCCAGCAGGGGCATAAGTCGCTGTAATCAATATTTGGCTACATTAAAAATGACCCCTCCCCCCCCCCCGCACCGAAGCTCACGACTAACACAAGAGAGGGTCAAATTAAAATGGAGGCCGTCAGCCTCCGCCGATTTAAGTCTCAATGTCCTACACAGAACGCAGTGGGGAAAAAAATTGGATCCCACTTATGGGGGTTTTAAAATGCCGAGAGCAAACGAGACGACCCTCGTAAATGAAAACACCGATTTCGGACCAACAACAAAACGGTTACCCCATCCCCCTCACCCCCACCCGCCCCTTCTCACGTGTCACCAAAGATCTCCAAAAGGAGATTTTGAAACTAATAATATAAAACCACCAGACAGGTTTTATTCCAACCACAACCTGCCACTTCCCAGACATGTCACACTTCTTACTCCCAGACAGTTTAAAATTGCATTCTTGTTGTACATGCAATCACCAGGGCAATTTGCATTCGAATCCCACTTTTTTTTATCTCTCGTTACAGAAGTGCCACAAAGGCGATCGTAACGACAATTTGTGGTGATAAAAAATAAAAAAAAGATTCGTGGTTTGTATGAGTTTGCCACAAACCAGACTGTCCCAGTCCTCTTAGGATCCGAGTTCCTAATCAAGGATCGTTCCATTAAATGCCCACCTCTTGACGCAGGAAAATATACACGAAGAAACGATTAGTAGGCCCTACACCGCCCGGCAAGGAACAGAAATATGTAAATGAAATCCGCTTGTGACTGTAAATAAATTAAAAGGGAAATAGAATAAACAACCTTGCCTTTCACTAAGTCATCAAGCCTATTAGCGGAGGAAGGGAGGTTTCCTTCCTTCCTTCCTCCTCTATTAGGCTTAGAACTCATTGAAAAGTCGAGCTTCCACGATTAGCCCATGAAAGATAAAGCTTATGAAGATAAGAACGTGGAATTATTTGTATGGGGGGGGGAGGGGGGGAGTCAAAAACACCATCACAAGCTGCGGCTCCCTCATAGTAATTAATTTGACAAGATAAAAAGCTTCAGAAAGGACATTGGTAAAATTGGGAAAAGGCAAATGTGGAATGTACAAAACTCAATTAGGTTATGCCTGAATTTAATTATATTATATACCGTCCCTCGTTTGTTATAAATGAGTTAATTAAAACTTAGAAGCGAAAAACAAACGAGGGCAGCGCCACCAAAAGGCAAGTGGGAGAAGGGGTAAAGAAATTATAAGCATGCGAGCGTGTGGAGCGCGAAGTGGTTGCGCCGGGTCGCAAAGGCGTGCAAACGATCCCGAATCTACCCAACTTCCGCCATGGGGTCGGGAAGGTACGAAATCACGTGCACCATGGTCGCCTGTAGTGGGTTTTTTTTTTTCACGAAGAAACGTAAACTTAACGACTCGTTTGGCGGTGGATTCCGTTGTTATCAAGATACTCGTCTATCGACTTAAGGAAAGTGCAAATCATCGTCTAACTCAGAATTTGATGTTTCCAACAATCCCACAACGTGGAAAGGCGTTTTTCTCAGATAAATGTACAATTTACCGGAGTGGCCGAGCTTGGATTACTTATTTCTAGAGCAAAGAAAACCTGCACTTTCACGAAGAACTGGAGAACATGATGATGATTGGGGCGGCTATATCGAAAAAGCACTCGATAGAACCGTATTTCTTCGAGAACTCTGTTAACCGGCAGTCTTACCTTGCCAAGTGGTTTGTTCCACCCCCAGAGATTGCATGTGGATTTGAATGATGGTTGGTTCGGTGCCCCTCTCCACTAGGACATCAATGTCAGGGATTACCTGAATGAAGTTTATAGGGATAGACGGATAGGGCGAGGATCACAACCACTTCCAGCACCTCTCGATTGGCCTACCACAAGTCTAGACCTCACGTCTTCAACTATATCCAATCACCAAAACACAGTTTCGTAAAATATCACAGGATATGGCACAGCATCATTTTGTGCCACGAAAATCATGATGTTCATACAGACTTTGATGTGTGGCAGTGTCAATGAAAGTGAATACACTAAAACCAGGACATGGGTTTGCTATTATATTGTTCCTCTATTGTTCTTATTACTTTTCAGTAAGGAATGACAGGACTTTCGTAGCACCGTTTAGAATAAAGTCAAATAAATGGAGGAGGAAGTCTAATAGTCCACAAGTCTGTGTACACAAACCCATCCCGGGAAAAGGGAGAAGCGACTCCGGTCGTCCGGGTAACGTGCGCGAAGATCGCCCAGACTGGGGGACATTCAACAAGAATGTGCCGAACAGTCTGGGGGACAACGCACTCGTCGCAATAAGGTGCGGGCGAGCGCCCTATCAAATGGCGGGGCGTCTACCGAGTGTGTCCAATTCGAAGACGACAGAAAAGCGACCTGAACTCGTCCTGGGTTTAGGGACAGTCGCGGCTCAATGACACCAGACAAACAACTAAAGTACTTTTCTAATGTAGTCGCCTCGGGCGCCTGAAACTACACCCGGTACGCATGCAATCAGCAAAGTCATAGTATCCATCTATTATTTCGTTACTATTTCCTGCTCTTTTCAATTCGATTTTATTATTTATTCTCTTTTTCTCATTGATTTTGCTACACCTAGCGTTGCTTTAGCGAAAACCAATCGAAGATCTAATCCCGTAAAAGGAGATCGCTTCCCTATTTATTAGTTTTCCGAACTTGCTGAGAGCTTTTGAAATAGGCCATTCGGAACCACATACTTGAAGCTCATCGGTAGCTTTTGAAATAGGCCCTTAGGAACCGCATACTTGAAGCTCATCGGTAGTTTTTGAAATAGGCCCTTCGGAACCGCATGCTTGAAGCTCACCAGTAGCTTTTGAAATAGGCCATTCGGAACCGCATACTTGAAGCTCATCGGTAGTTTTTGAAATAGGCCCTTCGGAACCGCATGCTTGAAGCTCACCAGTAACTTTTGAAATGGGCCCTTCGGAACCGCATGCTTGAAGCTCATTATTAGTAGCTTTTGAAATAGGCCCATCCAAACCCATGCTTGAAGATTATCATCGGTAGCTATTGAAATAGGCCTTTCTAACCGCATGCTTAAAGCTCATCATCGGTAGCTTTTGAAATAGGCTCTTCCAACCCCATGTTTGCAGCTCATCATCGGTAGCTTTTGAAATAGGCCCGTCTAACCCCATGTTTGAAGCTTATCATTGGTAGCTTTTGAAATAGGCCCTTCCAACTCAATGCGTGAAGCTTATCATTTGGTCTTTTTAGTCACGTGCGACTCTATATCTCACAGGCCGGCGATCGGTCGGTCCTCGTATTGCTTTTATTTTGTTTTGGTAATAACATTGTAACTATTCGGACGGCTCAAACGAAATTTGAAACCCTAATGTTGTTTTACATTCTCTTTCGAATGATATAATTGCCATGTCCTTGCCAAGAAATGAGAGAGAGCGAGCGTGTGTTATGGAGTCACGAGAAGGCATTCCGAGCGAAGTAGCCTTGCTTCCAGACCTTCGGTAAACTTCCGGAGCAATTACGCGCCAGAAACTAGTCCCGTTTATAGCGTTACATCCTTTACCGCTGATTCTCACCATCGAGGTTGTGGGACCAAACCGATAACGCTTCCGTCGGCAAATATTGGAACTTCCGGCGGAATAATATATATTTATTCTCCACCCCGAGGATAATCGTCGAAGTATTCTTTGAGCTTTCGGGACGCGAGCTGTCTTCCCGTTGCTTCCCAGTAAGCAAGCCCACGCAATACAAAGGTAATCATGCGGCATCATAAGGTCTTTGGAATCATCCATTGACGACGTACAATCCTCGAGCGACAAACCCCGGTACTATTCGGTCTCGCAGCAGGAATCCATATTCGGAACGACAAAGACTAAGTCTGGAATATTAGCGCTAAACCCTCCTCCTCGAAGAATATCTTCCCCCAAGTACCCATAGTCGTTCTCTTCTCCAGAAAATCGTAAGACTTACATTTTCCTCCATCGTCGAAGAGGTGTGACGCTCTCCGACAAAGTGACTCACACCGCGATCTCCTCCTAGTCCCTCTCGGGTAATTATTGAGCCTCGTACGGCCAGGACTTACCTTGTAGTCATATCCCGCTTTCCCTCGGGTAATTAGTGTAATTATTGAGCCTAGTACGGCTGAGACGAGTCTTTATTGTCATTTCAATTTCTCTAAATATCTATTGTTGTTTGTATAAGATTAAAAGAATATTTTTGTTCTGTGTAAATCCTCCGACCACAAAATCCTTAGTAAATAATATCAATACCGGCCACGAGTAATTCATCCTCGCCATTTAAATCCCTATCGCACTCTCGGAAAATCTTGTCCCTCCCAATCAAGGCTGTCTACCCTCCCCTGAATCATTGGGTGAGGAAGCCAAAAAGGGTTCAGAAGGACTACCTGAATTCTACGACATAGTATTATTAGTAATATTAAAAATGGTGTCAGGTCTTTAAGGGTCATTAATAAGGATTAATTTAAAGGCTTCTAAAATTGGTGGTTGAGGATTACGAGAAAACGATAATCTCATTTAATTAAAATTGCAAGTGTTAGGTAGACGACCGATATATTTTCAATTTATTTGCGGTGTTATTTGAATGGTATTTTGCTTGTGATTTCTGCCATTGACGCGTTCACTTCGTACAGATTAAGCGAGTTCCTTTCGTGCTGCGGTTGTTTTCATTTTGTGTACGAAATTATAATATCTCGTGTGCGTTCCGGTAGGCGAACCAGACATGTCGTCAATTGAGATCTTCAAGGCCCAAGGAGAATCATTGGGTTTATCGGGAAAGATCTGATGTCTTATATACAAACCGAAGAAAGAACTGCGAGAGAAGAAAGAAGAGGAAGAGAAGGGAAAGAGAAGAAAGAAAAGAACAGAAATAAGAGAAAGAAAAACAGAAGAAAGAAGAGAACTTCGTGCACACGAACTAGAGATGTCAATGACGAGAAATGAGGCCCTATCTATCACTTCCGGGCCCCCTCCGCAACATCACGCATCAGTTAAATCGCCAGTGTTCAAAGAAGGGGAAGACTTCGCTTCCTACTTGACACACTGTGAGAAGATATTCGAAGTAAATAATTGAGATATAGAATCGGACTACGTAGCCAGATTGTTGCCCCTTCTAAACACCCACATGAAAGATATTTTCATCTCCCTTCCGGCCGAGGCAACTATCGACTACTCCACGTTAAAGGCGGAACTGCTCTCTGCCTGCAACATGACCCTCATTTCTACCGCGTTAAATTCAGACAGTGCCGAATTCAACCCAAACAGACCTTCAGACAATATGGGTTTACTTTGCAAAGACTCCTTAATTTTAGGCTAGACGCTTTGAAAGTACCCCAGGATTACGATGCATTGATTGACTTTACCCTGAAGGATCAATTTCTGGCATCACTTCCATCTGAGATCCGGTCTTTTATTAAAGACAAAAGATGCACCAGCTTCAAGGAGTGCGTCGAAGAGGCTGGCGTATATGCCGCCAGCCACAATTGTGACCCTAAAGAAGGGAAGAGGATAGAACCAGTGTCTCACAAGCCTCAGTTTAAGAATCCCAAATTCGTATCCCCTAAGAAAGAAAACTTCTTTAAGGTAACCGGTCCGGCTAAATCAAAACCCGGCCGACGACCTATCAAACAGTAAGATCGAACCTTCTTTTCTAAACCCCCTTGGTCAGCGTTCCCCAGGAGGCCAGTCGTGTGTTTTTCGGGCGGAATCAAAGGACACAAGAAATATAACTGCCCTCAGAACTCACAATTGAGAAATGACTTCTCCCACCAGGTGAATGCCAGCCCTTCTCAGACCCAGTCTCCACTAGAATTTCCTCCCTCTTCAAGTGATCCCGGTCCGTCTGGCCACTAGGTGAACTTTTTGTTTAATAAAAATAACCCTGGGGGGCCCCCAATTCGAGTCATGTACGGTAAATGGCTGCCGTATCTCCAATCTAGTCCGAGATACTGGGTGCACGTGTATCGTGGTCTCGAATAAGCTACTCCCACCAGTAGCCCCAGATCACGATTGGTTCGCTATCGTCCATGACTATTTATACGCGCGAATCGGTTCCCCATAATAAAGTGCCATATTGACTGCGTCTACTTCACAGGCTGGGCAGAAGTAATTGCGGTACCCATAATTTTTGTGCCGTTTTGATTGGGCAGAGCCCCAAAGTGTCCTCACCCCCAGTGGCACAACCCGTGACCACTCACGCCCAGGCTCATCGCGATTCAGAAGCGCCTGTTCCCCTGGAAACTCCCGGAGCCGCTGATTATGCGAAAATCGTCAGCGAGGATTTTTCTCATAAGGCAGAAGGAGTGCGACTCCCTTCAACCCTTGTGGGCTAAGGCGTGGGACGAAACACATGAATTAGTTAAAGTTGGCAGGATAATTTCCTTCGACATTAAGGATGACCTCCTCTACCGCCTATCTTCCGGGAGATCCCGAAGAGGCCCAGACATTATGCGTTCCTCGATCTTATGTACGCCTCATCCTCCAAACCACTCATGACAGCCTTTTCGCTGGCCACTTTAGTCACACAAAGACGGCCAAACGGATTTTTAAATATTTGTATTGGCCTGGAGCCGCTAAAGAAATCCTGCAATAGTCGTTCATGCCCTGTGTGACAAAAGAAAAACGTTAAGGGGCGAGTCAATCCAGCCCCCTTACAGAGGGGCCCCGTCATCTCCGAACCCTTCTGCCGAGAAACTATCGACCTAGTAGGCCGGATTCGTAAGCCATCTAGTGAGGGCCAGTTATATTCTCACTCTAGTCGATTTTACTATCGGTTTCCTAAGGGTGTTCCACTCAAAATAATTGACATCATTTCTTGTGCAGAAGCGCTCATCTCCATTTTTTTCCTACGTTGGATTCCCTAATGAGATCCTATCGGATCGCGACAGGCAGTTTACCTATCATTTAATGGAACCGGTAGGGAAACTGCTCATGATTAAGTCCCTCTTTACTACCCCCTTTTATCCGCCTGGAAACGGTATGTGTGAAAGGTTTAACTCCGAACTCAAGGCCATTTTGCGAAAACTGTGCGCGGAGCGACCGAGCGAATGGCACTGATGACTCCCCGTGGCTCTTTTCGCCTACAGGGAAATACCTCACTGCACTTTGAGTTTTGCGCCCTTCGAACTATTATATGGTAGGAATGTCCGAGGACCACTGAACATTCTTAAGGAGTTATTTGCAAAGCAGAAGTTAGATCGGGAAGTCCAGTCGTCTCACTCGAACTTAATAGAGCTACGACAGAAATTAGAAGAATGCGCCGATAGCCTACCAAAATGCCGACGTAAATATGGCCAAATATAAATCTTACTTCAACTGTAAATCTCAGGATTGAAGATTCAAACCCGGCGAGGAAGTGTTGCTATTGCTCCCGACGAATAATAACAAACTCCTGAGCCAATGGAAGGGCCCTTAAAGGATCGTCGAAAAACGCGGCCCCGTAGACTATGTGGTGGAGACTCCATCTGGAAGTAGGCTTTACCATGTAAACCTCCTCAAGAAATACCACCGGCGCGCTGGAATCCATCAGATAATAGCTATAGACGAAGTATCGGCCCTCGAAGGAGATTACCCCCTGGACCCCCTGGGTGTGATCCAAAACGTCTGTGTGGAACAGGACAATGATTACCCCTTAATCGTACCCAGCATAATGGAATCTCCTTCCAAGGAGTTAAAAAATAAGTTGTCAGTTATCCCCCTCCCCCGTCAGAAAACCCAGCTCCAAGCTACCCTCGATCGATTCAATGACGTCATCTCCGATACCTCCCGGATGTGCTATCCAATTCAAGCACGATATCCAGCTAACTACGCGAGATGCCATTAGGTCTAGACCATACCCCCTGCCCGTTCATTTAAGGGAAGAATTTAATACGGAAAGAAGTTGAGAAATTATTAAGGTTGCAGATAATTGAACCCTCAAAATCAGAGTATTGTTCCCCAGTAGTTATGGTAAAGAAACCAGATAATTCATATAGAATGTGCATTGACTTTAGAAAATTAAACGCTGTCACCATGTTTGAGGCAGAGCCTATTCCATTAATAGACCAAAATCTTCATCTGTTCGAAAATGCGGAGTATATTTCCGAATTGGATCTATGTAAAGCGTATTACCAGGTCCCCCTTAAGGAAGGAGTTAAAAGGTTTACCGCATTTCCAACTGAAAAAGGATTAATGCAGTTTACACGACTTCCTTTCGGTATTGTCACCGCTTTTAGTACTTACAATCGGATGATGAGACGGAATTTAGATGGATTACCGCACGTATCCTTCTATTTTGACAGTATTTATGTTTCCACGAATGACTGGGAATCCCATTTGACCGCCCTTCACGCTCTGCTACTGAGGCGAATAGACCCACAATCTCACCGTTGGTCCAAACAAATGTCACTTTGCTTTCAATACCATTGGCTTCCGCATAGGTAACAATCAATTAGCCCCGCATGAACAAAAGATCAGAGCCATCGTAAAGATGCCTCTGCCCGTAACCAAAAGACAATCAAGGTCGTTGGGGGGCTCTAGCTCCTTCTATCGTCGGGTTATCACCGAGCAACTCGTCTGGACTCCATCCTCCATCGCAAGCTTTAAACAGCTTAAAGGTAAGTTCGCATCAGCTCCAATCCGACGATTACCTAATCCCGCCGAACCCTTTGGAATTAGGACCGATGCCAGTAATGAAGGCAAAGGTTGCATATTGGTTCACTACTGACCTAATGAGGTGAGTTTCTCTATTGCGTACGCCAGCCGAAAAATATTACCTCGCGAAAGGAACTATGCGGTAATTGAACGCGAGGCACTAGCTATTATTTGAGGAATTAAGAAATTCCAAACTTACCTATTAGGCGAGAAATTTATAATTGAAACCGATCACAAGCCACTAGCGCATCTTAAGACATTAAAAATAACAATGGGAGACTAATGCGTTGGAGCCTGTTCCTTCAAGAATTTCAATTTAAGATATTGTATTTAAAAGGCTCAAAGAATTGTATGGCTGATAGCCTAAGTCGGAATCATGTAGATTCCGCTCCCGATGAAGTTGAGCCTACTAATTTTGCCTTTGTAAATAGGTATCCGTAAATTTCAGTCTTTTGCCCATGATTGCGTATATATTCGTTCCCCATCCGAGGCTCGGTATGCCTCAGCTGAAATTCCTGTTTGTTTGTTGATTATTAGCCCCTGATAATGGCAACTTTTTCCATGTATTTATGTAATTATTATTTCTCTTGTGCTTATATGTATACTTGTATACCATTGCTATTTTATTGTGTTGTAAATTATGGTATTTATTTTCTTGTGAGGTTCCTTGCGACTCCAGAACCAATTGTACTTTCGTAATTACTGTAATTATTGAGCCAAGTGCGGCTGAGACGAGTCCTACTTGTCATTTCAATTTCTCTAAATATCTATTGTTGTTTGTATAAGTTTAAAAGAATATGTTTGTTCTCCTGTGTAAATCCTCCGACAACAAAAGCCTTAGTAAATAATATCAATACCGGCCACGAGTAATTCATCCTCGCCATTTAAATCCCTATCGCACTCTCGGAAAATCCTGCTCCTCCCCCCCAATCGGGGCTGTTGTCTTCCCTCCCCTGCATCATTGGGCGAGGAAGTCAAAAAGGGTTAAGAAAGACTACCTGAATTCTACGACAGTCCTCCCAAGGTTAGCCCGGGAGTTATTTTGTTTTGGCAATAACGTCATAACTATTTGGCCGATTCTAACGAAATTTGAAACCCTTCCATTGTTTTACATTCTCTTTCGAAAGATATAATTTCCAAAGTCCTCCTAAGGTTAGTCGGGGAATTATTAGGCAATATCATAACTATTCGGCCAATTCTAATGAAATTTGAAACCCTTATGAATCATAATTACCAAGGTCCTCCCAAGGTTAGCCCGGGAATTATTTTGTTTTGACAATAACATAACTATTCGGCCGATTCGAACGAAATTTGAAACCTTTATATTGTTTTACATTTTCTTTCGAATGATATAATTGCAAAAGTCCTCCTAGGGTTACCCGGGGAATTATTTGGCAATAACGTCATAACTATTCGGCCGATTCTAAGAAATTTTAAACCCTTAAGTTGTTTTACATTCTCTTTCTAATTATATAATTGCCAAGGTCCTCCCAAGGTTAGTCCAGGAATTATTTAAAGTTTTGAAGGTCGTAAGGTCATGAATCAGAATAAGTGAGAGCACGCGACTTTGGTCAACAGACCTTGTTTTACGTTTTTGCACTAGGTCACACAATTTCATTTACTTCCTAACAGGCTGACTGGGTCTTCCTTATGGAACGGAGCAAAATTGGGTGTAGAGTTATGCGCGCTTTATCGGCCTCTAGTGCTTATTACCACTTTTCATAACCTCTTTTCAATAAAAAAAAGACCCACCGAAGACAGTCATACAAAGTCCGTAGAAGATTAAAACCCCGAGAAAGTCAAGATACCCCTCCCCACAGCCCCCCCCCCCCCCCAAACAAGATATCTGACGAATCATCTTAGCTCCCAACATAGTTGATTACATCAGCGAATCACGACAAGACGCTAGCGCATCCATTTGAGTAGGCCAAAGCTTAACCAATCCAATCGAATTGTACAGTTGTTGATGATCCATAATTGCAATTGTGCTTTATTTCTGACATTAATGACGGACAAATCTTTCTTTTGAGTTGTACTTTGAATGGAGAGGGGGAAGGGGTATTCGCGTTTCCATCTATTAATCTATCAGCGGTTCTCCTTTGGCCAGGGGCTGAGGAGGGAGTTTTTAGGTAAAAAAAACATGGGGGAATAATTACATTAGCAATGGCGCCGACGAAGGATAAACACATCCACGCATTAAAACAGACATGGAAATTAAAACTACATGGTGATTGTTAAGCTTCTTAACTTCTAAAGAAGAGCTCACACAGCAGAATATTCCCTCTGCGAAAAATGTATCAATAATTTGTTATAAGCCCCCCCCCCCCCACACCTCCATCTGCATTAATGTTGAAGCTTTTTATTCCTCAGTCGAAACCTAATTTGAAGGTCAAATCCAAACCACTGGTTTCTATATCTAATTACAGCTATCAGGTAGACGGCCATAATTGGGATTCAATCCACCAACTAACTACACCCGATGTGGTTTAACTTCAGGCCTAACCGGGTGGACTATACCTTTCGATTACAACTCTAGTTTCGTTTTTATACTTCAAATGTAATCGGATTTTTTTTTCTTTCAAAGGCGCCCATATGACGGCTGGTAGCAAAAGCATAGGTCGCTGTAATAAATCTTACCAACTATTTGGCTACATTCAAAAAAACAACAAAAAAAACAGAAAACAAAACAAGCAAAAGGAAGCACGTTCCGGTGTCAGAGCATACGGCAAAATAACAAAGAGTCAAATGGAACTCCAAGAGTCCACAAGACTCTTTCCTACATAAAAAATACACAACATATCAGAACGCTTACACAAGCAGACAGACACACGGAACTACAAGTATTTCAAATAAAAACTGGACCCACTAAACAAATTACACTCAATACATACATTCCACCAGAACAACACGTATGCCAGCAAACTACATGATTAGACTACAGGCATTGAATACCCTCTCAAACATTCTTCTGGGTGGAGATTCTAATCCCAACACACAGACTGGTATGCCCAACAGAACACCTCACAAAGAGGTAGAGCAATCTGCACACAACTAGATCAGCTCTTCATCGTTAATAACGCAGACACTCATACACACACTCCACACCGAGCAAATTTAAATTTATTCACCAAACCTGTCTCCCTCCTTAACATGGAAAACTGTAACAAACCTGTCATCAGATCACCCCCAATCATCATCACACTGCGCACCACAACATACACACATTCTCACACACCGGCCATACCAGCACCAACTACAAGCGAGCTACCTGGGAGAGTTTTCGGGAAACCACCGAAGATCGTTTTCGGGAGCTAAATCATACACACATAACATCAACACCGATATTAAACAACACAACCATACAGTTCAATGACATAATAAGCAACTCAGATAAAGCATACATCCCTAAAGGCTCCCGGACAAATTATAACCCCAACTTCTCACTAGACATCAACAGACTTATAAGGGAACACAACAATCTATGTGACGCACCCACCCTGCACACACAAAACACAACAAATCGTATACAAGAACTCAACACACAGATAAACAATAAACTAATAGAGAAACATTTGACTACAAAACAAATACATCTAATCTACACAATACAATCAGAAGCCTCACTAACTCAAACAGTGGCATTGTACAAAGTCACGCATCCATCAGCCCTTCAGACAAAATCCCCCTCACGCAAACAACAGGACAACACATTGCTCTAAAATTAGCCAGCTTCCCAAACACAAAGAAGAGAGACATATATAAAGACGTAACTTAGACTTCCCACTAGATTACACAGTAATACTTGCCACAACAGAAGACATCATAAAACAACTTAAAAACTACTCACCCGTGGGCATTGAAAACATATCCAACATAAATCTCAAACACCTCCGTCCCCACGGCACACAAACACTCACAAACAGAGCAAACTACTCATCAACACACTGCATAATACCAAACATTTGAAAACTAGGTAGTCATCACACTACTCAAACCAAACAAAACACCCACAGAAGCAGCATCATACAGACCCATAACATTACTCTGCGCACCATCCAAAGTCGTAGAACGCCTTCTCCTACGCAAGATACGAGTAACACCACATATTCCACTGTCATCCACATAACACAGCTACCTACCAGACCACTCAACCATGACACTACTCACCAATCTCACAAACAGTACAAGATGGCATCAACTCCAGACGACCACTACACAGAACACTGCTAGCAACAATAGACATAAGTAAAACATTTGATGCCATCTCCAGATCACTCCTGATTGATAAAATTTACAACACAACACTACACCAACACCAAACGCTGGCTAGCCAACTACATCTCAGGAAGACAATCGCTCATAGACTACAATGGCGAGTCATCCATTATTAGAAACTCCCCAAATGGAGTCCCACAGGGCTCTATCCTAAGCCCCACACTTTTCAATTTATACATGCACGACATACCAACACCACCAAACAACATACACATATCATCAGATGCAGAGGACCTAACAATCATATCAATACACACTGATGCAGAGACATGCTCCACACAAGTTCACGCCTATATTACACAACTAGAAAACTGGTTAACACAAAACAGACTAAAAGTAGCACCCACCAAGTCAACTAATACACTTCTCACAAGTCACAACAAAGAACATAAACACAGACCAACAACAACATTGAAAAACTCCACACAATACAATACACACATGAAATAAAAATACTTTGACTTACATATAACACACACATGTCATTCGCACCACACACAAACAACAATCAGAAAATGCAGACCAAGACTTAAAGCAATCAGAGCACTAAAAAGTACAACTCACTCTAGTATACAAGCAACACATACGGTCCATAATAGAGTATGCCAGGCCTGCCTGGGACCCTGTCATATCCAACACACATCTAAACTAGTAACACATCATACAAAACACTGCACTTAGAGTCATACTTTGTGGCACACAAACAACAGTTACAACACTCATAAAACACCTACATTTTATTTTTTTTTAAAGGGGCCATCTGGCGACTGCCCACTTGGGCATAAGTCGCCGTAAACAAACAGCCTAGTTATAGGCTACTTTAAAAAATTTGAACAGAAAACAAACAAAATAAATAACAATTAGGAAGCAATAACAATAACGAAAACAACAACAAAACTTAGTTAAAGGAAAGGGAGAAGGCCGGCCTCCCCCCAAAAGTCAACAAGTCCACCAGTCAATGTGCACGAATCTGTCCCGAGTACAAGGGACAGGCGGTAGCGACCCCGCCCATCCCGGTACCGGGACAGGTATCGTGCGCGAAGATCACCCAGACTGGGACATTCGACAAGAATGTGCCGAACAGTCTGGGGGACGACGCAGTCGTTGCAATAGGGCGCAGGCGAGCGCTCCATCAAGTAGCGATTCGTCACACGAGTGTGTCCGATTCGAAGACGACAGAAAGCAACCTGAAGCCGCCGCGGCATTGGGGGATAGGTCCATGGGAACAGTCGCGGGGAAATGGCACGCAACTTTAAAGTTCCCTTCGACCGTCTCCCATCTTCTTTGCCAAGCAGTCCGAAGAGCTGTCCGTAATCCCGCCATGTAGTCGGTGTGAGGAAGAGCGAAACGCTGGTCCGGTCGAAGAGTCCTCGCAGACTCTTTGGCGCCCTCATTCCCCGCAATTCCTACATGTCCAGGAACCCAGCAGAAGATAATCTCGACATCTGCCCGGCTCGCCAAAACCGTAACGTCACGGATATCGCGAACCAGAGGATGCGGAGATTCCAATGCCCCGAGAGCACTCAGGGCGCTTTGTGAGTGGCTATAGATCACGATCCGGTCTCTGAACCGGGCACGTCGCGTAATCTCGCGTACCGAGTGGTGTATTGCCACCAGCTCGGCCGTCAAGACAGACGCAGCGTCTGGTAAAGCCCCGCTGACTTCAGAGGGGATACGGCGTGGAAGCCGACCCCCTCGTGGGAATGGAGCCATCCGTATACACTGGCACGGTTCCAGCGTGACACGATGTGTGCTCCCAAAAGGTCGAACGCAATACTCCCGGCGCGGTATAAGCTTTAGGAGCAGAGGCGTGGCGACAAATAGCCAAATGTGGTACCCTCCAGGGTGGCGTCCTGGGCAGAACCAGGGGCTGCACCAAAAGAGATCGAAGGGTCGTCCACGTAGAGCGTAGCGAGAACATCTTCTGGCAGCACCGAGGTGATGCCGTTGATGCTCAGGGCAAAGAGTGCGACACTGAGGACACTTCCCTGCGGGACACCCTCTTCCTGCTCCTTTGTGCCGTAGAGAGCTCCCCCCACCCGTACGCGGAATCGACGATCTCGCAAAAATTCAGATATAAAGCCAGGGAGGCGTCCCCTCGCCCCCATCGTGTGGAGATTCTCCATGATATCGTATCGCCATGTGGTATGATAGGCCTTCTCCATACCTTCCTTCGCGTCTACGAAGGAAGGCCTCGCAGACGGCATTTTCCAGTCGTAGAAGAACAGAGCATCCGACGTGGAGTGGAACTTGCGGAAGCCGCACTATGCAGAAGACAATGGCCTCTGTTGTCTAGGAAAAAGGCTAATCCAACATTTACCAATTTCTCCATCAACTTGCACACGCAAGAGGTTAGAGATTGGGCGGAAACCGGTCGGAGTAGAGTGATCTCTCCCCGGCTTGCGAAAGGCGAGCACAGTAGCGATTCGCCAGGCTTCCGGGAGAAGACCCTCCCCCCAGATCCTGTTGAACAAATCTAAGAGAAAGGCCATGCCTCACTCACCCAGGTGTCGAAGCATGGCGCACGGGACATCGTGCGGACCATGGGCGGTGTCCGCGCACGAAGCGAGAGCGGAGCGAAACTCGCTCACGGTAAACCTGTCGTCTAAGGATTCTCCTCCTCTGGAGGTAAAGTCCAGCCGGGGGCCTTCCGCGACATCACGACGTGCATTGAATGCTGGAGGAGCAGCATCCCGGCTAGAGAATGCGGAAAAAGCGGTTGCGAAGGATTCCACCACGGACGCGGGGTCCGAGATTGCGGTCCCATTCTCCTGGAGAACGGGAGGGGGTATCCTGCGAGAACTTGCCCCGAATCCTTTTGACTCTCTTCCACACCTCAGTTAAAGGGGTCTTCCCGTTAAGTGAAGACACGTATACCCACCAAGAAGAGCGGCGGGCGTGCTTCGAAATATACCGGAACCTAGCCCTAGCCCGACGAAATTCAGCGACAGTGAAATCGTTCGGGCGGCGCTTATAGCGCATGTAGACATAACGCTTCTGTTTGAGGGCCGTCTCACACTCGGCCGACTACCATGGGAGTGGTCGGCGTGAAAAACGGCCGACGTCCTAGGAATAGTAGTCAGGCCCACGGCGATGAGGTTGCCGGAGAAGAACTCAACGGCCACATATACCGACCTAAACTCCTCGACTGAGATAGAGAATTCAGTCAGTTCCTGAAATGCAGGCCACCGCACCCGCGCCAAGCACCACCGAGGTGGGCTCTCAGGTGGCAGTTGACCTGAAAATGATATTTGAATGGGAAAGTGATTACTACCATGGAGGTCATCGACCACCCCCCAATCAAAATCAGGCTGTGCATCCGAAGAGCACAAAGATAAGTCAAGGCAAGAAAATGAAGTGGTTCTCGGACAGTGATGCGTAAACTCATCCATGTTTAGGACACCTATCTCAAGCTCTACGATCAGATCGGAAAGGACTTGTACCCTGGGATTTATTGAGTAATTTCCCCAGATATGATGCCTGCCGTTCAGATCTCCAAGCAAAAGAAAGGGCCTCGGCAACCGTGTCACGACGCGGCGGAAGTCCCACGCGTTGAAGTCAGTTGACGCTGGAATGTACTAATAAATGATAGTGTACCTCCTATCTAGGTGCAGCTGCACAGACACTGCATGAAAGGAGGTATCTAAAGATAAAGGAAGAAAGGAAAAATAATGCAGGGTGTAAACCGCGCATCCACCAGCCCGGCCATCCCGTGGGGGTGGGATCGCAAGACCCTTATACCCGGGGAGGGCGGGCAGGGGGCACGCGCCTAGCATGGTCTCCTGCTAAAACATAGCTAACGGGGAACGGGACGAGACGAGCCTCCGCAGCTCCTCCCAGTTGGCCCGGAGTCCATGGCAATTCCATTGAAGGAATATGCCCTCCAGGCCTAGCTCGAAGGAGAAGCGGGCGCCCTCCTCGAACAGAAGACCCACACGGGAATGGCCGTACGCTTCCCGGAGGCAGAACCCCGGGCGCTGTTGGCCGGACAAAGCGCTGAAGGCGCTGTCGCCTTCGAGGACTTATTGGGGAAGGTTGGGCTCGCCATGCGTCTTTTCCTCCCTCCGCCTCGAAACCTTAGACGGGCGTCGCGGCTTCGGAGGCGGGGGGCCCTCTTTTCGAGGAACAACCGTCTCCGAGCCACTCTCTCCACCACTAGGCGTGGGCAAAGGAGCCGAAGCTCCTTTCTTGCTGTCCTCCTTTCGGGGGACAGCTTTAGGAACCCCGGAAGATGACCTGGCGACCAACTTCAGGGTGTTGCCCCCTGTGAGTTTAACGACTCGGTGTAGGCGCGTGGCCGTTTCGCCTTACGGGAAACGGTCACGCTTGGGGAAGAGGGGGGAGCCCTGGTTTTAGCCGGGGCTGGGTGTTAACCCTTTTTGACGCCAGCTCTACCAGGGGATCCCCCGGGATGAGTAGAGCACGCAGAAAGGCTCCGAATGGGCGCGGAAACAACCGTGCTCGTTGGCCTGGATGGGCCAGGAGCAGAGGCTGCCTTTCTAACTATTGAGGCATAAGACGTCCCAGGCAGAGCCAAATCCTTAGCCTCGCGGCATGAGATTTGATCATGGGCCTGAACGGCCAGGATTTCTTTCTCGAGGAGATATGCACCACATTGCTTCGAAGAAGCGGGGTGCGGCTCTCCGCAATTGACACACTTTGCCACACACGAATTTGACTTATCGTGTGCGGCCTTGGAGCAATTTACACAGACTTCGGGTGACCCCGACTTTGCACGTCTACAAGATCGATTCGTATAGCCGAAGCGGTGACAGTAATAGCACCGCCGCGGTAGTGGCACGAATGCCTTCACGCGGTAGCGGTACCAACCGGCACGCACCGACTCAGGGAGCTTGCCACAGTCGAACGTGACGAAGAGTGTAGGGGTGGGTCTCGAGGCCCCTCCCTGTTTTCTCATCACACCTTCGACCTTGACCGCCCCATGGTCGGCCAGCTCTAAGGTGATGTCCTCAATGGAGTAGTCAACGAGTTCCCTCCCATAAACTACTCATTTCACAAAGTTCATGGTAGAGTGCGGCATTACACTCACCGGGGTGCCATGAAGTGTCCGAAGAGCACTTATCTTGGCCGCCTCGGCGGGATTCGCCGCTTTAGCCAGAAGGCTCCCGTCCGAGAAACGGGTCACCTTCAGCTCTCTACCAATTGCACTAGCTAATCCTCTCCTCTGATGGATCATGTTGCCATTGGCCAACATGCTGCCATCAGTGGAGCGAATGACGAGGAAGCGTTTGAAGCCAGCGGGCTCGAAAACGCCAGGTAACCTCTGATCAGGGACCCCGATGTCATCGAGGCTCCGCCCTGTGCACTTTTAGTTTTAGTCAGTGTCTCCGCAACCGGAGGGGCCGGATGTGCCGATCTTGGCTTAGTCGCTTGCCAAAGTGGCAGCAAAACCATCCGTCCCCGTAGCCCCCGCGGGTGGAGAGGAACCCCGAGTCTTCCTAGTCTTTGTCTTTTTCGTCTTTTTCTTTTTTAGAGAGGAGGGCGGGGAATGAACCCGCTTCTCACCTCCGCCGGAAGGAGCCCACAGGCCAGATGGACCGACCTCAGCCAGGGACTTCTCCGAAATGGAGAAGGTCCTGGTAGTCGTGGGGGCACCGGTGGGAGGAGATCCATCCCCTCCTTGTACTCCCTCAGAAACCCTGGCCGTTTGAGGAGGACCTTGCATAGGGGCGGATTCGGGTTCGGTGCTTGGAACCGAGCCCGGATTTCCCCCCATGGAAGACCCTACCGTCTGAGGCTGGGTTGCCTCAAGGACCATGTCTACCTCAGGGGGGGGGCCTCCAGTTGCCCCCCCCACCCAAGACATCGCAGGTCCCGTTGGCAGTATCGTCACTAGTCTTGTGTGGGGAGGCACAGGCCTTGACCCAGCAAAGGTTCAATATTCTTGCCAGCAGGTCTTTTGAGGGAAGAGAACGAAGGGGCCTGGCTTCCCTCTCCCCCCTAAGGGGGTCTGCCCTACCGAGCCGCTTCGATGCGGAGCGGCTGGCTAAGGGCTGCCTGCTTGCTTTCTTGGCAGTCCCCTTGGAAAGAACAGAGGGGACTGCCGCTGGAAAAAGGGAGGTGCCCGAAAGCACCTCCAGAGAACGGGATGAGGGGGGGCCCCCTACACCCGTACGCGAAGGAAAGGAGTAAGCCTCCTCTCCGGTTAGAGAGAGATGGAGTTACAAGGAAAGAGAGTACCCTAGGATGGGGGACCTCCATTTTTTTCGGTGGAGCTGCCCGAGGTCGGCTTCGTCGTTGTTTCAGGGGGAGTTAAGGGGGTTTGTTTTTTGGGAAAATTCAGCCATGGGCATGGTGACCCTATTTGTGCCACGGGACGCAATAGCTCATCACCTCTCGCATTTGCCCGCACTGCAAGAGGTGCTTACAAGCCCGGAAGAGCCAGGCGCCGCCATTTGGGACCACCCCTCCCGCCTGGTGGCCTGGCAGTACATCGACATGGCGGCTCCACCTTGAACACGGCGTAAAATTAATAGAATGTGAAGAGGAGAGGAAAAGGTATGTGAGGAAGGTATGGGTGGGGATGAAGCAGGTTATTAAAACCAGCCAACCCAGACCGGAGCTCAGGGGTTAGGGAACATTGTCCCCTCCCCCCTCAGCCCCGACATGGGACGGTTAGCTGAGAAGGAGGTCAGCCTCTACCCTGTGAAATTAGAGGCTGACCAGAGAAAGTTGTGGGAGAGGTTGTATGAAAAGCGAGGAAACAAGTGTTTTGAAGGAAGGAGAAGAGGCTAAGCTGGGGTCGGACGGGGTTGCTGAGTCCCGTCAGCACGGCGGCCAGGATGGCAAATCGCCGCGCCCCTTACGGGGTAAAACACCTACATGCTGAAACCAAAGTACTAACTATAAAACAACATCTGAACATGAAAAGCACACAGTTCCTAGCATATGTCTTAAACAACGCAAACAGCCCCTGTCACTATCTACGGAACCACACACCCACCCACAGACAAATAGTAAACACACCACACAGATATTACACAAACATCCTAAATACCATACCACAAACTGCAAATGTAGCTGTATAAAACACATTCACACACACCTCACCAGCCAAGCACTGAACAATCTCCCTCACAACAAAACACTTAACAGCCCCACCCTCCACCTGATATAAGTAGAACAGAAACGCAACTCTCACAGGTCGGAGAGAGTACATCTTACACGACTTCGCTGTGGATACCAGTCACTAAACACCTACAAACACCGCATAGACAACCCCCATACAGATCTCTGTCCACTTTGCCAATTCAGTCCTCACACAGTCACGCATCTCATAGCAGATTGACCTAACTTGGCAGCTCTCAGACAACACCACAACATTTCATATGCCCATCAGTTATGGCCGGATCCAGTCAGTGTGGTGTCCTACCTGCGTCGTGCGGGCTTCCTGGAATGACAGAGCCCGGGAAACCACCAACACCACATCAGCAACAAGATTGTTGTAATCTGAAGGAGCGTTACCACTCGGTGAGGAAGGTAGGACAAAGAAGAGGAGTAGAAAGAATGATAAACAATAACAGGTGAAATATTTGACGAATAACAACTGCACTGGAATTTCAATTCAGAAAGATGAGAATGGCGTGTTTCTTTTTTAATTCCTAAAAAGGACACTGGCGTGTTTCTTTTTTAATTCCTAAAAAGGAGACTGGCGTGTTTCTTTTTTAATTCCTAAAAAGGATACTGGCGTTTCGTTTTAACTTCATAAAGATGAGACATGCATGGTTCTTTTATAATTCATGGAAAGGAGACGCGTGTTTCTTTTTTAATTCCTAAAAAGGACACTGGCGTGTTTCTTTTTTTAATTCATAAAACGGAGACTGCGCAATATATAACCCTTAAGTCTTAGAAGATAAGATTACTTAGCCTCTGCCTCTCAACTGTTGGTGTACTACCTGCTCGTGGTCCCCCCTGCCTTTAACTGAAGGTACGTCCAAAGACCGAGTGCCGGGCGGTATAACCCGGGCTGCTCTTGCAGAGTGAGGGTCTTGGCGTCCTCTACCTCCCGAGTCTTTTTCTGATAAGTGAATTTTTGCAATGGTGCCATAGTCACACATCTGATCTTCCACCATTGCTTCATTTCTCTTTACTCAGGTTGATGTGAATCTGAGTATCTCTTTTCTATCTTTATTTCTCCAGTTCTCCTTTTTCACTTCTTCCCCTCTGCTTCCCTTCATCCTTCCATGCTGAAGCTGCCCACCATGACCGTTGTCACAGCAACGCAGCTCCTGCTGGTGATCAAGTTATAAGGCTGGGTAATGGCACTTATCCTAGTTGCCATTCGCTAGCAGAGAAGGTGGGAAGGTCTTTGACCTATTGTGAGGTAACGCCCGTCTAAGCATGGCAGCCCCATGCCAGTAGGTTCCTCTCCTGCCCGTCACCTCTGTAGAGTATGAGCTAGCTCTTCTAGGCCAAAAGCCGAAAAGGTTGACGTTAAATTGATAGCTTACTGCACATAATCTAATTCCAAACATCCTTTTTCTAACCACTTCTTGGACTCTTGCTTTCGATTGGCTGTTTCTAATTTGTTGTGGTGATATTCATGTGAATCTGGCCCTACTCTCTGCCACACTGGTCGAGTTCTTTACTCCAATATAAGAGGGTTACACAAGAATCTCAGAGAACTTACTGTTGTCAGTCGGTCCTATGACATAATTATATGCGCAGAGACTTTGGTTTCAAACTATCGCCACAAATCTGAGCTAAAGATCCCTGGGTTCTGTCAGCCCCTGATTACTCGCCGTAACCCAGGAAATCGTCGGCGGGGAATGTCTGTCTATATTCCTGATGATTTCTCCGCTCATAGAAAAACTAACTATGAATGTGGCTGCCATGAAGTAATGGCCTTGCGCATTTGTACCCGAATCCACAACTTTTATATTTTGGACGCTTATCGCAACCCCGATTGCGATGATGCCATATATGATTGCCTAGTAACAGCCATGGCCACCATCCAGTCTGATGATCGCAAATCAATTTTTGTTCTTGTTGGTGATTTCAATTCTCACCATCGTGAATGGCTCGAGTCTGCATCACCAACAGATATTCATGGTCGTGCAACATATGATTTTGCTAGTGTTTCGGGCTGTTCACAGTTGGTGTGCGGCCCTACTCATCATGCTGGTAACTGTCTCGACTTAGTACTTACGGATGTACCTGATATTGTTAGAGCAGAAATTAATGCACCCATAGGTACATCCGATCACTCTGCCATTAGTATCAAACTTGATCTTAGGCAACCTGTCCCTTCTTATACTTTACAAAGGAGATTTATCTAAATTTGTTTTGTTTTGTTTGTTTATTTTTTTAAGGGGCTATCTGGCGACTGCCGACTTAGGCATAAGTCGCCGTAAACAAACAGCCTAGTTCTAGGCTACTTTAAAAAATTTGAACAGAAACCAACAATAAAAAGAAATAATTAGGAAGCAATAACAAAACAATAACAAAAACAACAACTAAACCTAGTTAAATGAAAGGGAGAAGGCCGACCTCCCCCCAAAAGTCGACGAGTCCACCAGTCAATGTGCACGCACTCGTCCCGAAAACAAAGGACAGGCGGTAGCGACCCCTCCCATCCCGGTACCGGGACAGGTAACTTGCGCGAAGATCACCCAGACTAGGACATTCGAAAAGAATGTGCCGAACAGTCTGGGGGACGACGCAGTCGTTGCAATAGGGCACAGGCGAGCGCTCCATCAAATAGCGATGCATCACACGAGTGTGTCCGATTCGGAGACGACAGAAAGTGATCTGAAGCCGTCGCGGCATTGGGGAATAGGTCCATGGGAACAGTCGCCGCGCAATGGCACGCAACTTTGAAGTTCCCTTCGACCGTCTCCCATCTTCTTTGCCAAGCAGCCGAAGAGCTGCCCGTATTCTTGCCATGTAGTCGGTGTGAGGAAGAGTGAAACGCTGGTCCGGTCGCAGAGTCCCCGCGGACTCTTTGGCGCCCTGATTCCCCGCAATTCCTGCATGTCCAGGAACCCAACAGAAAGTAATCTGGACATCGGCCCGGCTCGCCAAAAACTGTGGCGTCACGGATATCGCGAACCAGGGGATGCGGAGATTCCAATGCCCCGAGAGCACTCAGGGCGATTTGTGAGTCGCTGTAGATCACAATCCGGTCTCCGAACCGGGCACGTCGCGTAATCTCCCGTACCGAGTGGTGTATTGCCACCAGCTCGGCCGTGAAGACAGACGCAGCGCCTGGTAGAGCCCCGCTGACTTCAAACAGAGGGGATACAGCATGGAAGCCGACCTCCTCTTGGGACTTGGAGCAATCCGTATACACTGGCACGGTTCCAGCGTGACGAGGTGTGCTCCAAAAAGGTCGAAGCAATACTCCCGGCACCGTACAAGTGATGGGAGCAGAGGCGTAGCGACAAATAGCCAAATGTGGTACCCTCCAGGGTGGCATCCTGGGCAGAACCAGGGGCGCCACCAGCCCGAGAGCTATATCTACCTCTCGAAGGAGTTTCCTGGCCCTAAACCCAAAGGGCTTGGTATGACTGGCGTCTCTCAACGGCATAGGCACCGTCGAGATCGGCTGCGAATGCAGTGAAAGCTGTTGGCGACTGAGGGAGGCACCGGGCTCGCGCGTACAGGCGAGTGATGCACTGCACGCAGCGCAGAGCGAGTAGAATCTCCCCAGCATTTTTTTTTTTTTTTTTTATGGAGCCCATCTGGCAACTACCCACTTGGGCATAAGTCGCCGAAAAACACGACAGCCTAGAACTAGGCTACTTTAAAGTAAAAATATGAAAACTTAACAATGATATAAATTGGAAAAACTTAACAATCGAAGCAATCTCCGGCAGCGGGGGGAGGTCCCCCTCACCCCGGTGCAGGAGAGTGCAACCTACAAACATAACAATAACAAAACAATGAACCTTAAATAAAGGGGAGAAGGCCGGCCTCCCCCAAAAAGTCAATAAGTCCACCAGTCATGGTGCACGCACTCGTCCCGAGTACAAGGGACAGGCGGTAACGACCCCGCCCATCCCGGTACCGAGACAGGTATCGTGCGCGAAGATCACCCAGACTGGGACATTCGATAAAAATATGCCGAACAGTCTGGGGGACGACGCAGTCGTTGCAATAGGGCGCAGGCGAGCGCTCCATCAAGTAGCGATTCGTCACACGAGTGTGTCCGATTCGAAGACGACAGAAAGCAACCTGAAGCCGCCGCGGCATTGGGGGATAGGTCCATGGGAACAGTCGCGGCGCAATGGCACGCAACTTTAAGTTCCCTTCGACCGTCTCCCATCTTCTTTGCCAAGCAGTCCGAAGAGCTGCCCGTATTCCTGCCATGTAGTCGGTGTAAAGAAGAGCGAAACGCTGGTCCGGTCGCAGAGTCCTCGCGGACTCTTTGGCGCCCTCATCGGCGCGCTCATTCCCCGCAATTCCTACATGTCCAGGAACCCAGCAGAAGATAATCTCAACATCTGCCCGGCTCGGCAAAACCGTGGCGTCACGGATATCGCGAACCAGGGGATGCGGAGATTCCAATGCCCCGAGAGCACTCAGGGCGCTTTGTGAGTCGCTATAGATCACAATCCGGTCTCCGAACCGGGCACGTCGCGTAATCTCCCGTAACGAGTGGTGTATTGCCACCAGCTCGGCCGTGAAGACAGACGCAGCGCCTGGTAGAGCCCCGCTGACTTCAAACAGAGGGGATACGGCGTGGAAGCCGACCCCCTCTTGGGACTTGGAGCCATCCGTATACACTGGCACGGTTCCAGCGTGACACGATTTGTGCTCCAAAAAGTTCAAACGCAATACTCCCGGCGCAGTACAAGCTTTGGGAGCAGAGGCGTGGCGACAAATAGCCAAATGTGGTACCCTCCAGGGTGGCGTCCTGGGCAAAACCAGGGGCGCCACCGGCCCGAGAGCGATATCTACCTCTCGAAGGAGTTTCCTGGCCCTAAACCCAAAAGGCTTAGGGTATGACTGGCGTCTCTCGGCGGCATAGGCACCATCGAGATCAGCTGCGGATGCAGTGAGAGCTGTTGGCGACTGAGGGAGGCGCCGGGCTCGCGCGTACAGGCGAGTGATGCACTGCACGCGGCGCAGAGCGAGTGGCATCTCCCCAGCATCGACCAACAGGCTCTCAATGGGGGAAGTGCGGAAGGCACCGGTCGCAAGGCGAAGGCCGGTGTGGTGGATCAAATCCCCCTTCCGCAATAAACGCTCGGCTGCGGATGCATAAAACTCGCATCCGTAGTCGAGCTTCGAGCGAACAAAGGATCGATAAAAAAGTAAGGCAGTAGCCCTATCAGCGCCCCAAGCGCTGAACGTCACGGAACGGAGAATGTCCATGGCGAGGGTACAAGAGACCCTAAGGCTGCGAATATGAGCCTCCCAGGTGAGGCATC
The DNA here is from genome assembly GCA_963969495.1 of Ceratothoa steindachneri. Taxonomy (NCBI): domain Eukaryota; kingdom Metazoa; phylum Arthropoda; class Malacostraca; order Isopoda; family Cymothoidae; genus Ceratothoa; species Ceratothoa steindachneri. The sequence goes on from OZ018334.1 coordinate 83,181,785, forward strand.
GGTCGAATACAAGACCGAGGAAACGGTGCGACTCAACCACATCCAGGCGCACCCCATTAAGAAACAAATCTGGGTCGGGGTGAAGCCGTGGATGGCGGCAGAAGTGCACCACCTTAGTCTTGGCCAAAGAAAACCGAAAGCTGTGCGCTTCGGCATAGCGAGAGACGCGGTTCAATGCCTGTTGGAGTCGACGCTCCAGAGTTGGCATCTGGGCCGCGCCAAAAGAGATCGAAAGGTCGTCCACGTAGAGCGTAGCGAGAACATCTTCCGGCAGCACCGAGGTGATGCCGTTGATGCTCAGGGCAAAGAGTGCGACACTGAGGACACTTCCCTGCGGGACACCCTCTTCCTGCTCCTTTGTGCCGGAGAGAGCTCCCCCCACCCGTACGCGGAATCGACGATCTCGCAAAAATTCAGATATAAAGCCTGGGAGGCGTCCCCTCGCCCCCATCGTGTGGAGAGTCTCCATGATACCGTATCGCCATGTGGTATGATAGGCCTTCTCCAGATCGAAAAACACTGTGGCGTAGTGCAGTCTACGAAGGAAAGCCTCGCAGACGGCATTTTCCAGTCGGAGCAGAGCATCTGACGTGGAGTGGAACTTGCGGAAGCCGCACTATGCAGAATACAGATGGCCTCCGCTGTCCAGGAAAAAGGCTAATCAAACATTTACCAATTTCTCCATCAACTTGCACACCCAAGAGGTTAGAGAGATTGGGCGGAAACCGGTCGGAGTAGAGTTATCTCTCCCCGGCTTGCGAAAGGCGAGCACAGTAGCGATTCGCCAGGAATCTGGGAGAAGACCCTCCACCCAGATCCTGCTGAACAAATCTAAGAGAAAGGCCATGCCTCGCTCCCCCAGGTGTCGAAGCATGGCGACGGGACATGGTCTGGACCATGGGCGGTGTCCGCGCACGAAGCGAGAGCGGCACGAAACTCGCTTACAGTAAACTTGTCGTTGAAGGGTTCTCCGCCTCTGGAGGTAAAGTCCAGCCGAGGGCCTTCCGCGACATCACGACGTGCATTGAATGCTGGCGGAACAGCATCCCGGCTAGAGAATGCGGAAAAAGCGGTCGCGAAAGATCCCGCCACGGACGCGGGGTCCGAGTTTGCGGTCCCATTCTCCTGGAGAACGGGAGGGGGGGTCCTGCGAGAACTTGCCCCGAATCCTTTTGACTCGCTTCCACACCGTTGCTAAAGGGGTCTTCCCGTTAAGTGAAGATACGTATGCCCGCCAAGAAGAGCGGCGGGCGGATTTATCTAAAAAACAGGGTTAACTGGAATAATGTCCGTGATGATGTTTCCAGGATCGGATTAAGGGCCATTCTTTGCAGTGCTGAGCCCATGTCCGCTTTCAATGAACAGATACCTAGTATTATTTGTCGCCGAGTCCCTGTTAAAAGGATCTCATACCGGTGCAATGATAGAGCCTAGTTTACAGTGGAATACAAAACTGCTCGGGATGCCAAACAGGCAGCATACCGCCACTGGTCTCAGCTACGCACAAGAGAATCTTGGAACGAGTATGTTCTAGCAAGGTCTCAAGCAGAGAGGATTTATCATGATGCGGAGGGGGAATATCTCAGCTCTGCCAAGGATAAATTGTTAAGCGCCACTGATCCGCATAAATGGTGGTCCACCCTTTAATCAGTGGTCTTTTGCTGCAGCTTATCACTTCCCCCACTGCTTTCAGAACGGTTAACTTATCACGAGTCCAAAGGAAAAAGCTGATCTTTTGATGAAGCACTTTGACTCTAACCTTAGTAGAGAGCAATTGATTTTCAATCAAGAAATGGTCATTATGCCTACTCTTAATAAAATTGCATTTCGGTCCAAAGAATTGGAGAAGCTACTAAATACTCTTGATCTATATGGGGGCACAGATCCCCTTAAGATGTTTCCTTCGTTTTTCAACGAAACTTCTGCTGGAATCGCAAAAAAACTGGGTGCAGTATTTAGATGTCTCATGCTATCTGGATCATTCCCCGAGTGCTGGAGGGTGGCTCACATTACGCCTATTCCTAAGGAAACTCCTTTCCCTGATCCCTTGATCCCTCCAACTATCGTCCAATCTCTATTAGACCAATACTTTGAGCACCTCGTTGCAGCTCGGCTTTTCCACTTTCTTGAGAGATCAGGTGTTCTCCCTTGGTACAACGGATACACTTCTTAGGATCTCTCACATGATCCAGTTAGCACTAGACCAGGGGCATGATGCCCGCATAGTTCAACTGGATTTCTCAGTTGCCTTTGATGGAGTAAATCATAATGGCTTGCTGAAGAAGCCAAGAGATATTGGTTTTGGTCGACAGATTTGATCTATTTTAGAGCAATTCTTGGTGGGTCGCACCCACAGGGTTTGTATTGATGCCAACTTCAGTGACTGGCATCCTGTCCAATCGGGCGTTCCGCAGGGCAGTGTTCTCGGACATCTGCACTTCAATATTTACAATGCTGAACTCTTTAGAATCACCAAAAATATTATGTATGGTTATGCAGACGATGTAATTCTGCTCGCGACTATTGACTCCCCTTACTCTCGCAGCATTGCATCTAATTCCCTCAATGAAGATCTTCGATGCATTTCTATATGGTGCCCATACATGGCCCTGAATGTGTATCTCACGATCTCGTAGCCCTTTTCCTCAACATGAACCTCTCCATGTTGATGGTTTAGTATTGAACGATGTGGACGAACTGGACATTTTGGGCGTTAAATTTGATTCCAAATTAACTTTTGAGTGTCACATCAGATCTCTTGTGACTACTGATTCGTAGAAATTGGGAATTATGAGAAAGGCCTATGCCACCTTTAATGATGCTTCCGTGTCCGCCACTTGCTTCCGAAGCTTTATTCTTCCAGCTTTGGAATATTTTGCCTCTGTCTGGTCGTCTGCTGCTACCTCACACTTGCATCTTATTGACAGAGTCTTATACTGCCAGTTTTCTTTGTGGCGGTAATGTCCAATGGAACCTTGCACATCGCCGGAAGATCAGCAATGTGTGTATGGTCTATAAGATACAATCCAATCCACATCACTCGCTGTATATTTCCTTGCCAAATCGCTTTGTAGCAAGGAGAAACACTCGTCAGGCTTTGGCCCGGCATCCTCTTTGTTTTCAGTCTATCAGCGTTGCTCTCTGCCAAGTGTTGTCCATCTTTGGAATTCCTTGGACGAAGAGACTTGTGCATCGAATAGTGTAGATAACTTCAAAAAGAAAGCTAATAAGATATTGTGTTCATCATGAGCCATTATCCTGTTATTTTGTGTCGTAGAATGGCCCTTTTTCTGATCACTCCACACCAGACACCCCTTTTATGTAGGAGAATGCCCCTTTGCAATCTCTCTACACACAAACCGCTTTTGTCGTGGTATTCTTTGTGGTCGTGATATACTTCTTTGATTAAGTAGGCTTTGTTCTAGGAGTGCTACTATTGTTATTTTTAAGAAGAGCCGTAGGAAACACGTCAGGATATAGTGAAATGCACAATAATTCCCAAAATAAACTTATTTTAACTTTAACAATTTAATACACAAAAACCTAACATTAACCACAGAAATACTCCGAATATTATAATACCCAATAATTACTTTAATTAGCTTGCCTCTCTAATTGGTTAAATTCGCTACGCACTTCAATATACATGAAATAGGCTTATTGACTCTACTGGAGTTTAAATACATCAGGAATGTTATCGTCTCCACGACGCGTGCCGACCGGCCAGATGGAGGTCGTCGAGATCACGAGGTATTTTGGGGTGAGGGTAGCAGATGGGGATCCGCACGGTATTCAGGGGGGGGGGGGTTCTTCAAGGACGAGAACAATCACGGTGCTTTAGGCGGCACCAAGGTAGGCGTGGTCTCTCTGGCGAGAGTAAGTCGAACTTGGTTCTTAAACCAAGTTAACTTATGAGTTCGGTGTGACCACCGAGTAACGAGCTCGAGGGGAAACTTTTCTCCTTCGTTACTTAATTCCTCATGGGCGAGGACTGAACTCAAGGAGGGTCTTCTTCAAGGGCGAGGATCGAGGAAGGGAGGTTTCTCTGACGAGAATAAGTTAAACTTGAATAAGTTAACTTAAAGGTCGGTTTGGTAACCAGGAACTAGCTCGAGGATGAGTTTCTTCTTAGTTCCAGCCTTCTTCAAGGGCGAGTATAACGGAGTAGGGTTTCTCTGACGAGAATAAGTTGAACTTGGTTCCTCAACCAAGTTAACTTATGAGTTTGGTGAGGCCACCGAGTAACGGGCTCGAGGGGGAGCCTTTTCCTTCTTTTTCTTAATTCCTCAAGGACGAGGAATACCCCTGGTGTTTAAGATGCACTAGGATATGAAGAGTCTCTCTGGCTAGAGTAAGTTGAACTTGAACAAGTTAACTTAACGTTCGGTTTGATAACCAGGTACTAGCTCGAGAATGAGCTACTTCTTAGCCCCTTAAGGTAGCCCTGCCTCTCTTGCAGGGGACTTCGTAGTCTGACGACCCAAGTATTATACCTGTCCAGTCTCGGTAGCCCGATCTTAATCCGGGGACTTCATCACCTGGAGACTGACGTATTCTACCTATCCAGTCTCGGTAGCCCGGGGTCTTAATCCCGGGACTTCGTCACCTGGAGACTGACGTATTCTACCTATCCAGTCTCGGTAGCCCGATCTTAATCCGGGGACTTCGTCACCTGTAGACTGACGTATTCTATCTATCCAGTCTCGGTAGCCCGGGGTCTTAATCCGGGGACTTCGTCTCCTGGAGACTGACGTATTCTACCGCGATTTTCCTCAGTGTTTCTTATTTATACTTCGTCACCCCACTGAGGGAGGGGTAAGAGGGGGGAGGGGTAAGAGAGGGGCAGGCTTGGGGACGGGCCCAGGAGGGTTCTTATTCCAAACTGTTTTTTTTCACCTAGTCTTACATCGGCTCCTCGTTAGCCTTCGAACTTGAGAGAAACGCGTCTCCAATTTCTTACTTGAGGTGACATTGAATATCCGTCTCTTGGGGGATATCTTGCATTTTAACCTTTAAGTCTTTCATAGCGACGAGTGGCGCGGCGCTGTGGTTACGCGCTTGACCCAACGGTGCCGGGACTGGATGCTTTGCGGTAATCGCCTCGTGTCTCCACTGAGAGAGAACGGGGGGAGTGACGATTCTCCTACATTTTGTTATTTATATTTTTTCTTCTTTGAATAGTTTATATACAGTATATCTTGTTTCGTTTGAATGTTGCTATATACTGTTTTTAAAAAAAAAAAAATTTTATTTTATTACTCAATTTAATTTAACTGAATCCCTAGATGATTGGAAGCCTTGAGGTTTTTCTTTACCTAGCTTTTCCCTGTTTGTTCTTCTATCCCACTTCCTTTTCTTCTTACCATCGTTCCCTCTTCGACGTTGCAAGTGTGCAGGGATTGCTAATTGTGTAATAATAATAATAATAATAATAATAATAAAAAGGAGACTGGCGTTTCTTTTTTAATTCATAAAAAGGAGACTGGGGTGTTTTTTTTAATTCGTAAAAAGGAGACTGGCGTGTTTCTTTTTTAAATCATAAAGGCGAGAGATGCATGTTTCTTCTTTAATTCATAAATAGGAGACTGGGGTGTTTCTTTTTTTTTAATTCATAAATAGGGGACTGGGGTGTTTCTTTATCAATTCAGAAAGGAGAGTGGTGTGTGTTCTTTTTTCAATTCACAAAGAGGAGACTGGAGTTTCTTTGTCAATTCAAAAGGAGACTGGCGTCTTTCTTTTTTATTTTAGAAGAGATTAGCGGGTTTCTTTTTTTTTAATTTAAAAAGAGGAGACGCGGGTATTTTTAGTTGAACTCATCTGGCTCCAGCAACTTATGCAAAAAACTAAATTAATAAACTACAAATAAACAATAATTACAACTCGATAGGTGAAACAATAGCCACGCTGGGGGGGGGGCGTATTGTGTAACGAGAGAATTTTAACTTGGAATTCTTTTATGCTCCAATCCCAAGTCTTGCACTATGACCTACAATTACGCCATACTGGATAATTTAAGAACTAGGCGCAAACCACAACCAACTTTAACCAACAGAAAAAAAACTAAAAACACACACACACACACACACACACACACACCAAAAAGCGATAAGGTGCCAGAGCGAAGCCCGTTTCCTCAGATGGCCGAGCATGCAGCCGACACCTTCAGAAACTATACACAATGTAGGAGGGCTGCCTCCCCCCAAAATCCAATAATTCACCAATCAGATGTGTAAGAACCCGTCCCGAGTACAGAGGACAAGCGATAGCGATAGCGCGCGTCCCGGTACCGGGACAGGTAACGTGCGCGAAGCTCGCCCAGACTGGGACATTCAACGAGAATGTGCCGAACAGTCTGGGGGACAACGCAGTCTTCACAATAAGGTACCGACGAGCGCTCCATCAAATGGCGGGGCCTTCTGCGAGTGTGTCCAATTCGGAGACGAAAGAGAACAATTTGAAGCCGTCGTGGCATTGGGGAATAGGTCCAAGGGAACAGTCGTGGCGCAATGGCACGCAACTTTAGGTTCCCCTAGTCTAGCTCCCATCTTCTTTGACAAGCAGCCCGGAGAGTTGCCCGTATTTCTGCCATGTAATCGGTATGAGGAAGAGCGAGACGCTGATCTGATTGCCCAGTCCTTGCAGACTCTTTGGTGCCATCATTCTCCGCAATTCCTACATGTACGAGAACTCAGAAGATAGTCTCGACATCCGCCCGGCTTGCCAAAACCGTGGCGTCACGGATATCGGGAACCAGGGGATGCGGAGATTTCAATGCCCCGAGAGCACTCAGGGCGCTTTGTGAGTCGCTATAGATCACAATCCGGTCTCCGAACCAGGCACGTCGCGTAATCTCCCGTACCGAGTGGTGTATTGCCACCAGTTCGGCCGTAAATACAGACGCAGCACCTGGCAGAGCTCCGCTGACTTCAAATAGAGGGTATCCGGCGTGGAAGCAGTTCCCTCTTGGGAATTGAATTGGAGCCATCCGTATACACTGGCACGGTTTAAACGTGACACGAGGTGTGCTCCAAAAAGGTCTAACGCAATACTCGCGGTGCTGTAGAAGCTTTGGGAGCAGATGCGTGGCGACAAATAGCCAAAGGTGGTACCCTCCAGGGTGGCGTCCTGGGCAGAACCATGGGCACTACCGCCCCGAGAGCTATACCTAGCTTTAGAAGAAGTTTCCTAGCCCTAAACCTAAAGGGGTTAGTGTATGACTGGCGTCTTTCGGCGGCATAGGCACCGTCCAAATCAGCTGAGGATGCAGTGAAAGCTGTTGGCGACTTAGTGAGGCGCAGGGCTCGCGCATACAGACGAATAATGCGCTGTGCACGGCGTAGAGAGAGTGGAATCTCCCTAGCATCGACAAGTAGGCTCTCAATGGGGGAACTACCGAAGGCACCGGTCGACAGGCGAAGGCCGGTGTGGTGGATCAAGCCCACCTTCCGCAATAAACGCTCAGCTGCGGATGCATAAAACTCACATCCCTAGTCGAGCTTCGAACGAACAAAGGCTCGATAAAAAAGCAAGGCAGTCGGCCTATCAGCGCCTCAAGCGCTGAACGTCACGGAAGGTAGAATATCCATGGCGAAGGTCGGCCCTAAGGATGACTCCATAGCCACTCCATCCACTTGCGTGTATAGATCCACGGACGCTAATCTATACACGCAAGTGGATGGAGTGGCTATGGGATTTCCCTTAGGGCCGACCTTCGCCAACTCCTAGATGGGTCGACTTGAAGAGAGATTATTGGACATCATGGAAAATAAGCCACACACATATTGCCGATACGTAGACAATATCTACATCAACGTCCAAAACGAAGAACATCTGATAAACATCAAGCAACATTTTGAGGAGAACTCCGTGCTAAAATTCACTTATGAATTAAGCACGGGCAATAAACTCCCTTTCTTGGACGGTGAGGTTCAAAACATCAATGGCAGCTACATCACTAAAGTACATAGAAAAAGTACGGACATGGGAAGATGCCTGAATGCGGATAGTGAATGCCCGGAAAGGTATAAAATAAGCGTAATCGGCTCATACATCCGCCGAACACATAAATGCTGCTCTACGTGGGAACTTTTCCACCAAGAGATAGCACGAGTAAAGCAAGCACTCGTGAATCATGGTTTCTCAAACACCAGGATTCACAAACAACTCCAATCATTTTTAAATAATCATTGCAAAGATAAAACTGAAAGTAATCAGGGAGAAGTCAACAACATCAAAGTGTATTACAGAAAACAGATGTCCACGGCCTATAAAATAGATGAAAAAACATCAAGGAGATTATTAACCGTAACATCAAGGTTAAAAATCAAAAGGATAAAATTCAACTCATTATTTATTATAAAACAACAAAAGCCAGCAATCTTCTGATGAAACATAACAGCTGCCTAAACTCCTCGAATCTCAAGTCAACCAACATAGTTTACGAGTTCACCTGACCCGATAAAGACTGTAAGCTTTATAACAACTCGAAATATATTGGCATGACTGCCTACTTGGGCATTAGTCGCCGTATTAAAAACCTGCCTAGTACTAGGCTACTTTAAAATCAGATTCAAATACACAAAAAAACAAACCCAACACTAAAAATTAGAAAAACAAGGAAAAAGGCAACGAGCAGGAAGCAAGCTCCTGCGTCGGAGGGAGGTCCTCCCGGCGCAGGAACGTGCGATCTATAAGGGAAAAAAAGGATTAAATAAAAGGGTTAAATAAAAGAGAGAAGGCCGGCTTCCCCCCAAAAGTCTACAAGTCCACCAGTCAATGTGCACGTACTTGTCTCGAGTACAAAAGACAGGCGGTAGCGACCCCACCCACCCCGGTACCGGGACAGGTAACGTGCGCGAAGATCGCCCAGACTGGAACATTCAACAAGGATGTGCCGAACATTCTGGGGGACAACGCAGTCTTCGCAGTAGGGCGCTGGCCAGCGCTCCATCAAATGACGGTGCGTCCCTGCATCTACAAAGCCGAGGACCAAAAAACCATATGGAGAGTGTACGTATTAATTTAACGAGATATATGCTCATTGACAATACCATTATTAAAAAGAAAAGAGGTTAATAAAGCGGCCATCAACAGTCAAGCGACAAGCTGGAATCGCACATTAAAACTATTTTAAAACTTCAACGCATTGGAGTGGCTTATTTCCTCTAACGTTACGTTTAACCAAGGCGGAATAAATACCCCATAAAAATCATTTTCTTTCACTTTACTTTTTTCAAAATCGTAACTCCACTCCTTAAATCAGTAAAGGAGGCAAGAACATTTCAAAACGCTCCGAAGATGATCGAATAAGATCGAAAGCTTAGCAATTTAGTTTGGTTTTTACCAAACACATTCATTTAAAAATAGATGAATACAGGACAAGTGATCCACCATCTACAAGATGGAATAAAAAGATAGAAGAAAAGAAAGTTGGCAAAGGAAATTAATTAAGGCAAAATACACAATGGTCTTCAACAATATATATATTATATATATATATATATATATATATATATATATATATATATATATATATATATATATATATATATATATATAAATATATATACATATGATCCCTGAGGTCACCACAACCCAGATGACAGGATCTTCCATGGGGACGAACCCGGGTTCGGTGCCAATCACCGAACCTGAGTCCGCCCCTGTGCAAGCTTTTCCTCAGGCGGCTAGGGCCCTCGAGGACTCGCTAGGAGAAGAGGGACTTCCTGGTGACCTCTCGTCAGCCAAGCCCTTTTCCATCTCGCAGTAGGATCTTGCTGGGGCCTGTCCATTTGGTTTAGGGACCCCTTCCGGGGGTGAGGAAGCGCGTTCACTCCCCGCCCTCGTCCTAAGGAGAACAAGAAGACAAATAGGACCGAAGGTTCCTCTCCCTCCGCTTCGGCAAGCGACGAGGCCAAGATCGGCACGTCCACCCCCGAGGGGTGAACAAGGTGGAAGTTTTGCCATCAAGAGCCAGCTGGTCAAATCTCACAACCTAGGGTCCAAGAACGTCCACCAAGGCCGCAGGAAGCGCCGAATCTCAATCCCTGAAAAACACCACATCACCCTGACTGCCCATGTTGCCACATTTGAGGCCATAAAATATAAGAAAGAGACGTACCAACAACTGGACATTGCTATCCCCCCCCCCCCATGTTTCTGTCGGAGACTGTGTCTTGCTCTTATGCGATTTCAATGTAAAGAGGCGGAAGGGACCACCGACTATGGTCTAACGTCATTGGAATCAAGTTGTCGTAAACCATAATGAAAACGGCCTGCTCCTCCTTGGTCTCTGCGGTGAGCTGTTCATACAAATTCACAAATCAACTTCCAAACCGGTTCAAAACTGTGGAAACACCCGTTTAAAACATTGGTATATCCTTGTTTATGTCATTTAAGCTGCTACATAAGTAAAACGTTCTTATTCCTAAGAGCTTCTTAAGGGCTGACGAATGTTGGACAGAACACCCTCTCTTCATCCCAAATTTAAACTCAGTCTACGAAACCTCCGAAATTGTCATATAAATGAATGCATAAAGAACTATGACACAGACAAGTTCAAAAGCCATTATATTTAGTAACTTCCGAGGGGCAGTTCAACGATGCCTGACATCAAAACCACTAAATATGACGTCAATAGACTTGGAATGGATAACTATCTGAACATTGGACTATACTGGACTATACGTTTTTCTTGGTCGTATTTCAAGCGACTCAGACTCTCCCAACACTTTTTTCTTCCCTTCCAAAGACAGTATACGAGTTCCTTATATTTCCCAGCTTTCTCACTTCCTGTAAATAATAACACTTCACTTAGCTGTACATCCTGTATTTCAAACTGTGTCCTTATCTCTGCAAACGCATTACACTCCTTTATGAAATGTTCCAAAGTTTCTTCTTCTCCTGTCTGGCAGTTGAAACATCACATCTTCTCCCAAGTACCCCATCCTCCATCCAAGTTGCAATGTGTTGCTCCATGCCCTATACATTAAAATATATTTATAGGTATTATAACTTCCTTCTTTTATATCTAATTTATGCTGTTCTTTGGTCTTTGACAGGGGCTCCGCCACCGGAGGGGGGGGGGACAGAGGTGCCGGATGTGCCAATCTTGGCTTGGTCGCTTGCCAAAGTGGCAGCAGACCCATCCGTCGCCGTAGCCCCCGCGGATGGAGAGGAGCCCGGAGTCTGTTTTGTCTTTTTCTTTTTTGGAGAGGAGGGCGGGGAATGAAGCCCCCGGGCCAGATGGACCGGCCTCAGCCAGGTTCTTCTCCGAAATGGAAAAGGTCCTGGTAGTCGTGGGGGCACCATCCGGAGGAGATCCCTCCCCTCCTTGTACTGTTCGAAAACCACAGCCGTTTGAGGAGGACCCTGCATCGGGGCGGATTCGGGTTCGGTGCTTGGTGCCGAGCCCGGATTCCTCCCCAGGGAAGGCCCTACCGTCTGAGGCTGAGTTTCCTCAAGGACCATGACTATCTCAGGGAGGGGGCTCCAGTTGGCCATCCTTCCCCACGACATCGCATGTCCCGTTGGCAGTATCGTCACTAGTCTTCTTTGGGAAGGCAAGGCCTTGACCCCGGCAAGGTTCAGTATTCTTGCCAGCAGGTCTTTTGAGGGAAGGGCCCGAAGGGACCTGGCTTCCCTCTCCCCCCTAAGGGGGTTTGCCCTACCGAGCCGCTTACACGAGGGGCGGTCGGCAACGGGCTGCCTGCTGGCTTTCTTGGCAGTCCCCTTAGAAAGAAAAGAGGGGACTGCCACTGGAAATAGGGAGATGCCCGAAAGCACCTCCGGAGAAGGGGATGAGGGGGAGTCCCCTACACCCGTAAGCGAAGGAGAGGAGTACGCCTCCTCTCCGGTTAGATAGATATGGAGGGTCCCCTGAGGAAGCACAGGATGGGGGACACCTCCATTTTTCGGTGGAGCTGCCCGAGGGCGGCTCCGTTGGTGACAGAGAGAATTAAGGGGAGATTTTTTTTTGTTTCTCATCATTGGGCATGGTGACCCTCTATATTTCACGGGATGCAATCGCTCATCACCTCTTGCAGTTGCCCGCACTGCAAGAGGTGCTTACAGGCCTGGCAGGGCCAGGCGCCGCCATTTGGGACCACCCCTCCCGCCTGGTGGCCTGGCAGTCCATCGGCATGGCGGCTCCACCTTGAACACGGCGTAAAATGATAGATTATGAGGAGGAGAGGAGAAGGGATGTGAGGAAGATATGGGTGGGGATGAAGCACGTTGTTAAAAACCCCCATCTCGAACCGGAGCTCAGGGGTTAGCGAACGTTGTCCCCTCCCCCCTCAGCCCCGATCCGGGACGGTTGGCTCGAGAAGAAGGTCAGCATCTACAATGTGAAATTAGGGGCTGACCAAAGAAAGTTGTGGGAGAGGTTGTATGAAAAGCGACGAAGTAGGGGAGAAATATAGGCTATCTGAAAGAAAGAAGAGAGGCTACGCTGGGGCCGGACGGAGCGCTGGATCCCTTCAGCACGGCGGCCAGGATGGCAAAACGCGGCGCCCCTTACGGGGGCCAGAACCCCGGATGCTGTTGGCCGGACAAAGTGCTGAAGGCGCTGACGCCTTCGAGGAGTTATTGGGGGAGGTTTGGCTCGCCATGCGCGACTTTTCCTCCCTCCGCTTCGAAACCTTGGCGGGCGTAGCGGCTTCGGAGGCGGGGGGCCCTCTTTTCGAGGAACCACCGTCTCCGAGCCACTCGCTCCACCACTATGCGTGGGCGAAGGAGCCGAAGCTCCTTTGTTGCTGTCCTCCTTTCCGGGAACAGCTTTAGGAACCCTGGAAGATGGCCTAGCGACCAACTTTAGGGGTGTTGCCTCCTATGAGTCTAACGACTCGGTGGAGGCGCGTGGCCGTTTCGCCTTAGGGTAAACGGTCACGATGGGGAAAGAGGGCAAAGCCCTGTTTTTAGCCGGGGCTGGGTATGAACCCTTTTTGCCGCCTGCTTCACCAGGGAAGCGCCCGGGTTGAGTAGAGCCCGCACAAGGGCTCCGAATGGGCGCGGAAACAAACGTGCTCGTTGGCCTGGATGGGCCAGGAGCAAAGGGTGCCTTTCTAACTATTGAGGCATATGAGGTCCCAGGCAGAGCCGGGCGTGCCAGGACCAAGTCCTTAGCATTGCGGAATGAGAGTCTATCCTGGGTCTGAACGGCCAGGATTTCTTTCTCAAAGAGATATGCACCACATTGCTTCGAAGAAGCGGGGTGCCACTCTCCGCAATTGTCACACTTGGCCACACACGAATTTGACTTATCGTGTGCGGCCTTAGAGCAATTTATACAAACTTCGGGTGACCCCGACTTTGCACGTCTACAAGAACGATTCGTATGGCCGAAGCGGTGACAGTAATAGCGCCGCAGCGGCAGTAGCACGAATGCCTTCACGCGGTAGCGGTACCAACTGGCACGCACCGAACCAGGGAGCTTGTCACAGTCGAACGTGACGAAGAGTGTAGGGGTGGGTCTCGAAGCACCTCCATGTTTTCTCATCACACGTTCGACCTTGACCGCCCCATGGTGGGCCAGCTCTATGGTGATGTCCTCAATGGAGTAATCAACGAGTTCCCTCGCATAAACTACTCCTTTTACAAAGTTCATGGTAGAGTGCGGCGTCACACTCACCGGGGTGCCATTAAGTGTCCGAAGAGCACTTATCTTGGCCGCCTCGGCGGGTTTCGCCGCATTCACCATAAGGCTCCCGTTCGAGAAACGGGTCACCTTCGGCTTTTTACCAATCACACGAGCTAAAGCTCGTGTGATTGGTACATGTTGCCCTTAGCCAACCTGCTGCCATCAGGGGAGTGAATAACGAGGAAGCGTTTGAAGCCAGCGGGCTCGAAAACGCCGTGTAATCTCTGAATGAGAGACCCCGATATAATCGAGGTTCCGCCCTGCGCACTAGCACTTTAGGTCTTAGTCAGGGGCTCCGCACCCGGGGGTGCAGAGGGGCCGGATGTGCGATCTTGATTTGGTCGCTTAGCGAAGTGGCAGCAGACCCATCCGTCCCCGCAGCCCCCGCGGATGGAGAGGAGCCCAAATTTTTCTTGGTCATTTTCGTCTTTTTCTTTTTTGGAGAGGAGGGCGGGGAATGAACCCGCTTCTCACCTCCGCCGGAAGGAGCTCCTAGGCCAGATGGACCGGCCTCAGCCAGGTCCTTCTCCGAAATGAAGAAGGTCCTGGTGTTCGAAGGGGCACCGGTTGGAGGAGATCCTTCCCATCCTTGTACTGCCTGGGAGAACCCAGCCGTTTAAGGAGGACCTTGCATAGGGGCGGATTCGGGTTCGGTGCTTGGAACCGAGCCCTGATTTCCCCCCCATGGAAGGCCCTACCGTCTGAAACTGGGCTTCATCAAGGACCATGTCTATCACAGGAAGGGCCTCCAGTTGGCCATCCCCTTCCAGGACATCGCAGGTCCCGTTGGCAGTAGCGTCACTAGTCTTGTGTGGGGAGGCATGGGCCTTGACCCCAGCAAGGTTTAATATTCATGCCAGCAGGTCTTTTGAGGGAAGCGACCGAAGGGGACTGGCTTCCCTCCCCCTCCTAAGGGGGTTTGCCCTACCGAGCCGCTTCGATGGGGAGCGGTTGGCTATGGGCTGCCTGCTGGCTTTCTTGGCATTCCCCTTGGAAAGCAAAGGAGGGACTGCCGCTGGAAGCAGGGAGGTGCCCGAAAGCACCTCCTGAGAAGGGGGTGAGGGGGAGTCCCCTACACCCGTAGGTGTAGGAGAGGAGTAAGCCTCCTCTCCGGTTAAATAAATATGGAGGGTCCCCTGTGCAAGCACAGGGGAGAGGGCCTCCATTTTTTCGGTGGAGTTGCCCGAGGGCGGCTCCGTTGATGAGCGAGGGGATATTGGGGAGAGATTTGGGTTTTTTTGTATTTTGTCATACATGGGCATGGTGACCCTCTTTTTTATACAGGACGTAATAGCTTATCACCTCTCCCAGTAGCCCGCACTGCAAGAGGTGCTTACAGGCCTGGCAGAGCCAGGTGCCACCATTTGGGACCACCCCTCCCGCCTGGTGTGGCCTGGCAGTCCATCGGCATGGCGGCTTCACCTTAGACACGGCGTAAAACTGATAAAGAGTGTGAAGAGGAAAGGAAAAGGGATTTGAGTAAGGTATGGGTGGGGATTAAGCAGGTTGTTAAAAAAAAAACATCCCGAACTGGAGCTCAGGGGTTAGGAAACGTTGTCCCCTCCCCCCTCAGCCCCGATCCGGGACGGTTGGCTGAGAAGGTCAGCATCTACCCTGTGAAATTAGAGGCTGACCAGAGAAAGTTGGGGGAGAGGTTGTATGAAAAGGCACGAAGTAGGGGAGAAATACAGGCTATCTGAAGGAAGGAACAGAGGCTAAGCTGGGGCCGAACGGAGCGCTGGATCCCGTCAGCACGGCGGCCAGGATGGCAAATCGCTGCGCCCGCTTACGGGGGGGGGCTGGGTGTGAACCCTCTATGCCACCAGTTTAACAAGAGGAGCGCCAAGGGTGGGTAGAAGCTGCAGAACGGTTCCGAATGGGCGCGGAAACGACCGTGCTCGTAGGCCTGGAGGGGCCAGGAGCAGGGGTGTCTTTCTTAACATTGGGGCATAGGACGTCCCAGGCACCGCCGTGTGCGCCAGGACCAAGTCCTTAGCCTCGCTAAATGAGAGACGCTCCTGGGTTAGAACGGCTAAGAGTTCCTTCTCAGGGAGATACGTACCACATTGCTTCGAAGAAGCGGGGTGCGACTTTCTGCAATTGACCCCCTTGGCCACACACGATTTTGATTCTTTGTGTGCGGCCTTGGAGCAACTTACACAGGTTTCGGGTAACCACGACTTTGCGCGTCTACAGGAGCGATTAGTATGGCCGAAGCGGTGATAGTAATAGCACCTCCGCGGCAGGGGCACGAGTGCCTTCACGCGGTAGCGATAGCAAAAGGCACGCACCGACTCAGGAAGCTTGTCACAGTCGAACGTGACGAAGAGTGTAGGGGTGGGTCTCGAGGCCCCTCCCCGTTTTCTCATCACACGTTCGACCTTGACCGGCAATTGGTTGGCCAGCTCTAAGTTGATGGAATCTTTGGAGTAGTCCACGAGTTCCCTCGCATAAACTACTCCTTTCACGAAGTTCATGGTAGAGTGCGGCGTCACACTCACAGGCGTGCCATCAAGTGTCGGAAGGGCACTAATCATGGCCGCTCGGAGGATTCGACGCATTTGCCAAAAGGCTCTCGTCCGAGAAACGGGTCATCTTCGGTTCTCTACTAATAACACTAGCTAGAGTTCTCCTCTGATGGATCCTGTTGCCCTTAGCCAACATCAGTGGAGTGAATAACAAGGAAGCGTTTGAAGCCAGCGGGCTCGAAAAAGCCAGGTAGCCTCTGAATGAGGGGCCCTCATGTAACCGAGGCTCCGCTCAGCGCAGTTCTGGTCTTCGTCTGAGACTCCTCAGCTGGGAGAGCAACGGGGCCGGACGTGCCGATCTTATCTTGGTCGCTTACCGAAATGGCAGCAGACCCATCCGTCCCCGCGGCTCCTGCGGAAAGATATGATTCCCGAGTCTTTTTAGTCTTCTTTCGGTTTCTTTTCTTTTTCGGAGAGAAGGACGGGGAATGAACCCGCTTTTCCCCTCCGCCAGCCGGAGCCCCTAGGCCAAATGGGCTGGCCTCAGCAAGATCCTTCTCTGTAATGGATAAGGTCTTGGATATCGCAGGGGCACAAGTTTTTTTATTAACGGGACATCTGGTGACTGCCCACTTGGGCATAAGTCGCCTTAAACAAACAGCCCCTCTCCTTCTTAGGCCTCGGTAGCTCGTGCCGCCTGAGGAGGACCTTTCACAGGGTCGAACTCGGGTTCATTGTTTAGCAGCGAGCCCTTATACGACCCCGTGGAAGGTCCTACCATCTGGGGCTGGGTCACCTCAGAGACCATGTCTATCTCAGCGGTGTCCTTCATGTGCCCCCCCCACCCTCCCCAAAGACATAACTGATCCCATTCACGGAACCTTTTTTCTTGTCTTGGTAGGGGGGGGGGGCAGGTATACTGGCCCTCTAGAAGTTACTCGCGCACGCACGCAGGACATTAGTCGGCACGGCCTGACGGGCCCGGCCATCCCTTGCTCCCTTAAAGGTACTGGCCCTAACGGGCAACCCCCACTCAGAGCGGTCAATTATGGGCTGCCTCCCTGTTTTCTTGGCCATCTCCTTAGAAATTGAAAGGGGGGTTGCCCCTGGAGAAAGGGAGTTGCTCGACGGCAACTTCAGGGAAGGGGGTGAGGGAGTGTCCCCTGCACCCGAAGGCATAGGAGAGGAGTAAGCCTCCTCTCCCGTAAGAGAAGTTTGGAGAGTCCCCTGTGAACGCACAAGGGAGGGGGGCCTCCATTTTTCAGAGGTACCGGAGGGCGGTTCAGTTGATGGCCCAGGGGAAGGTAGAGGTGGAGAGTTTTTATTTTGTTTTCTTTTTCATTATCGGGCCTGGTGAGCCTAATACTCGTAATTATACGGGACGCAAACGCTTATCACCCCACGCAGTAGCCCGCTCTGCGAGGGGTGAACGCGAGGCCGGCAGAACCGGCTGCCGCAATTTGATGTCACTCCACCTGCCTAGTGATCTGGCAGCCCATCGGCAAGGCGGCTCATCCTTAGGCACGGCGTAAATAAATATATAGTGGAAGCAGAAAGAAAGGGGATATGATGAAGGTGTGGGTGGAGATGAAGCAGGTTGTTATAAGCCCACCACCCCAAACCGGAGCTCAGGAGTGAGTGGAGTCTGTTCCCCCCCCCCCTCAGCACCGATTTTTTTTTTTTTTTTGGATTAAGGGGCTATCTGGCGACTGCCGACTTAGGCATAAGTTGCCGTAAAAAAACAGCCTAGTTCTAGGCTACTTCACAATAATTCAACAGGAAACAACAATAAAAAGAAATAACAATAACAAAGCAATAACAAAAACGATAACAAAAACAACAACAATAAAACTGGGTAAAATGAAAGGGAGAAGGCCGGCCTCCCCCAAAAAGTCAATAAGTCCACCAGTCATGGTGCACGCACTCGTCCCGAGTACAAGGGACAGGCGGTAGCGACCCCGCCCATTCCGGTACCGGGACAGGTATCGTGCGCGAAGATCACCCAGACTGGGACATTCGACAAGAATATGCCGAACAGTCTGGGGGACGACGCAGTCGTTGCAATAGGGCGCATGCGAGCGCTCCATCAAGTAGCGATGCGTCAAAGAGTGTGTCCGATTCGAAGACGACAGAAAGCAACCTGAAGCCGCCGCGGCATTGGGGGATAGGTCCATGAGAACAGTCGCGGCACAATGGCACGCAACTTTAAGTTCCCTTCGACCGTCTCCCATCTTCTTTGCCAAGCAGTCCGAAGAGCTGCCCGTATTCCTGCCATGTAGTCGGTGTGAGGAAGAGCGAAACGCTGGTCCGGTCGCAGAGTCCTCGCGGACTCTTTGGCGCCCTCATCGGCGCGCTCATTCCCCGCAATTCCTACGTGTCCAGGAACCCAGCAGAAGATAATCTCGACATCTGCCCGGCTAGCCAAAACCGTGGCGTCACGGATATCGCGAACCAGGGGATGCGGAGATTCCAATGCCCAAAGAGCACTCAGGGCACTTTGTGAGTCGCTATAGATCACAAAACGGTCTCCGAACCGGGCACGTCGCGTAATCTCCCGTACCGATTGGTGTATTGCCACCAGCTCGGCCGTTAAGACAGACGCAGCGCCTGGTAGAGCCCCGCTGACTTCAAACAGAGGGGATACGGCGTGGAAGCCGACCCCCTCTTGGGACTTGGAGCAATCCGTATACACTGGCACGGTTCCAGCGTGACACGATGTGTGCTCCAAAAAGGTCGAACGCAATACTCCCGGCGCTGTACAAGCTTTGGGAGCAGAGGCGTGGCGACAAATAGCCAAATGTGGTACCCTCCAGGGTGGCGTCCTGGACAAAACCAGGGGCGCCACCGGCCCGAGAGCGATATCTACCTCTCGAAGGAGTTTCCTGGCCCTAAACCCAAAAGGCTTAGGGTATGACTGGGATCTCTCGACGGCATAGGCACCATCGAGATCAGCTGCGGATGCAGTGAGAGCTGTTGGCGACTGAGGGAGGCGCCGGGCTCGCGCGTACAGTCGAGTGATACACTGCACGCGGCGCAGAGCGAGTGGCATCTCGAACAACAGGCTCTCAATGGGGGAAGTGCGGAAGGCACCGGTCGCAAGGCGAAGGCCGGTGTGGTGGATCGAATCCACCTTCCGCAATAAACGCTCGGTTGCGGATGCATAAAACTCGCATCCGTAGTCGAGCTTCGAACGAACAAAGGATCGATAAAAAAGTAAGGCAGGAGCCCTATCAGTGCCCCAAGCGCTGAACGTCACGGAACGGAGAATGTCCATGGCGAGGGTACAAGAGACCCTAAGGCTGCGAATATGAGCCTCCCAGGTGAGGCGTCGGTCGAATACAAGACCAAGGAAACGGTGCGACTCAACCACATCCAGGCGCACCCCATTAAGAAACAAATCTGGGTCAGGGTGAAGCCGTGGATGGCGGCAGAAGTGCACCACCTTAGTCTTGGCCAAAGAAAACCGAAACCTGTGCGCTTCGGCATAGCGAGAGACGCGGTTCAATGCCTGATGGAGTCGACGCTCCAGAGTTGGCATCTGGGCCGCGCCAAAAGAGATCGAAAGGTCGTCCACGTAGAGCGTAGCGAGAACATCTTCCGGCAGCACCGAGGTGATGCCGTTGATGCTCAGGGCAAAGAGTGCGACACTGAGGACACTTCCCTGCGGGACACCCTCTTCCTGCTCCTTTGGGCCGGAGAGGGCTCCCCCCACCCGTACGCGGAATCGACGATCTCGCAAAAACTCAGATATAAAAATTGGAAGGCGTCCCCTCGCCCCCATCGTGTGGAGAGTCTCCATGATACCGTATCGCCATGCGGTATCATAGGCCTTCTCCAGATCGAAAAACAGCGTGGCGTAGTGCTGTCTACGAAGGAAAGCCTCGCAGACAGCATTTTCCAGTCGGAGCAGAGCATCCGACGTGGAGTGGAACTTGCGGAAGCCGCACTGTGCGGAAGACAGATGGCCTCCGCTGTCCAGGAAAAAAGCTAATCTAACATTTACCAATTTCTCCATCAACTTGCACACGCAAGAGGTTAGAGAGAGATTGGGCGGAAACCGGTCGGAGTAGAGTGATCTCTCCCCTTTTGCGAAAGGCAAGCACAGTAGCGATTCGCCAGGAGTCTGGGAGAAGACCTTCCACCCAGATCCTGTTGAACAAATCTAACAGAAAGGCCATGCCTCGCTCACCTAGATGTCGAAGCATGGCGTACGGGACATCGTCCGGACCATGGGCGGTGTCCGCGCACGAAGCGAGAGCGGCACGAAACTCGCTTACAGTAAACTTGTCGTTGAAGGGTTCTCCGCCTCTGGAGGTAAAGTCCAGCCGGCGGCCTTCCGCGACATCACGACGTGCATTGAATGCTGGCGGAGCAGCATCACGGCTAGAGAATGCAGAAAAAGCGGTCGCGAAGGATTCCGCCACGGACGCGGGGTCCGAGATTGCGGTCCCATTCTCCTGGAGAACGGGAGGGGGGTCCTGCGAGAACTTGCCCCGAATCCTTTTGACTCGCTTCCACACCTCAGCTAAAGGGGTCTTCCCGTTAAGTGAAGACACGTATGCCCGCCAAGAAGAGCGGCGGGCGTGCTTCAAAATATACCGGAACCTAGCCCTAGCCCGACGAAATTCAGCGACAGTGAAATCGTTCGGGCGGCGCTTATAGCGCATGTAGGCATAATGCTTCTGTTTGAGGGCCGTCTCACACTCGGCCGACCACCATGGGAGTGGTCGGCGTGCAAAACGGCCAGACGTCCTAGGAATAGTAGTCAGGCCCACGGCGATGAGGCTGCCGGAGAAGAACTCAACGGCCTCATCTACCGACCTAAACTCCTCGACTGAGATAGAGAATTCAGTCATTTCCTGAAATGCAGGCCACCGCGCCCGCGCCAAGCACCACCGAGGTGGTCTCTCAGGCGGCAGTTGCCCTGAAAATGATATTTGAATGGGAAAGTGATTACTACCATGGAGGTCATCGACCACCCCCAATCAAAATCAGGCTGTGCATCCGAAGAGCACAAAGATAGGTCAAGGCAAGAAAATGAAGCGGTTCTCGGACAGTGATGCGTAAACTCATCCACGTTTAGGACACCCATCTCAAGATCTTCAATCAGATCGGCAAGGACTTGTCCCCTGGGATTTATGGAGTAATCTCCCCAGAGAGGATGTCTGCCGTTCAGATCTCCAAGCAAGAGATAGGGCCTCGGCAACCGTGCCACGACGCGGCGGAAGTCCCCCGCGTCGAAGTCAGCTGACGGTGGAATGTACGCAGAAATGATAGTATACCTCCTATCCAGGTGCAGCTGCACAGCCACTGCCTGAAAGGAGGTATCTAAAGAGAAAGGAAGAACGGAGACATCATGCCGGGTGTAAACCGCGCATCCCCCAGCCCGGCCGTCCTGCGGTGGTGGGGTCGCAAGACCCTTATACCCCGGGAGGGCGGGCAGGGGGCACGCGCCTAGCATGGTCTCCTGCCAAAAAATAGCTAACGGGGAACGGGACGAGGCGAGCCTCCGCAGCTCCTCCCAGTTGGCCCGGAGTCCACGGCAATTCCATTGAAGGAATATGCCCTCCAGGCCTAGCTCGGAGGAGACGCGGGGGCCCTCCTCGAATTGAAGACCTTCACGGGAATGGCCGTACGCTTCCCGGAGGCAGAACCCCGGGCGCTGTTGGCCGGACAAAGCGCTGGAGGCGCTGTCGCCTTCGAGGACTTATTGGGGGAGGTTGGGCTCGTCATGCGTCTTTTCCTCCCTCCGCCTCGAAACCTTAGGCGGGCGCGTCGGCTTCGGAGGCGGGGGGGCCCTCTTTTTGAGGAACCACTGTCTCCGAGCCACTCGCTCCACCTCGGGGCGTGGGCGAAGGAGCCGAAGCTCCCTTGTTGCTGTCCTCCTTTCGGGGGACAGCTTTAGGAACCCCAGAAGATGGCCTAGCGACCATCTTCAGGGGTGTTGACTCCTGTGAGTCTAACGACTCTGTGGAGGCGCGTGGCCGTTTCGCCTTGCGGGAAACGGTCACGCTGGGGGGAGAGGGGGGAGCCCTGGTTTTAGCCGGGGCTGGGTATGAACCCCTTTTGCCGCCAGCTTTACCAGGGGAGCGCCGGGGTTGGGTAGAGCCCACAGAAGGGCGCCGAATGGGCGCGGAAACAACCGTGCTCGTTGGCCTGGATGGGCCAGAAGCAGAGGGTGCCTTTCGAACTACTGAGGCATATGACGTCCCAGGCAGAGCTGGGCGCGCCAGGACCAAGTCCTTAGCCTCGCGGAATGAGAGTCTATCCTGGGCCTGAACGGCCAGGATTTCTTTCTCCAGGAGATATGCACCACATTGCTTCGAAGAAGCAGGGTGCGGCTCTCCGCAATTGACACACTTGGCCACACACGATTTGGACTTATCGTGTGCGACCTTGGAGCAATTTACACAGACTTCGGGTGACCCCGACTTTGCACGTCTACATGAGTGATTCGTATGGCCGAAGCGGTGACAGTAATAGCACCGCCACGGCAGTGGCACGAATGCCTTCACGCGGTAGCGGTACCAACCGGCACCCACCGACTCAGGGAGCTTGTCACAGTCGAACGTGACGAAGAGTGTAGGGGTGGGTCTCGAAGCCCCTCCCTGTTTTCTCATCACACGTTCGACCTTGACCGCCCCATGGTCGGCCAGCTCTAGGGTGATGTCCTCAATGGAGTAGTCAACGAGTTCCCTCGCATAAACTACTCCTTTCACAAAGTTCATGGTAGAGTGCGGCGTCACACTCACCGGGGTGCCATGAAGTGTCCGAAGAGCACTTATCTTGGCCGCCTCGGCGGGATTCGCCGCATTCGCCAGAAGGCTGCCGTCCGAGAAACGGGTCACCTTCGGCTCTCTACCAATTGCACTATCTAATCCTCTCCTCTGATGGATCATGTTGCCCTTGGACAACATGGTGCCATCAGTGGAGCGAATAACGAGGAAGAGTTTGAAGCCAGCGGGCTCGAAAACGCCAGGTAACCTCTGAATGAGGGGCCCCGATGTCATCGAGGCTCCGCCCTGTGCACTTTTGGTGTTAGTCTTGGTCAGGGGCTCCGCACACGAGGGGGTAGAGGGGCCGGATGTGCCGATCTTGGCTTGGTTGCCTACCAAAGTGGTAGCAGACCCATCCGTCCCCGCAGCCCCCGCGGATGGAGAGGAGCCCCGAGTCTTTTTCGTCTTTTTAGTCTTCTTTGTCTTTTTCTTTTTTGGAGAGGGCGGGGAATGAACCCGCTTTTCACCTCCGCCGGCAGAAGCCCCCAGGCCAGATGGACCGGCCTCAGCCAGGTCCCTCTCCGAAATGGAGAAGGTCCTGGTTGTCGTAGGGGCACCTGTCGGAGGAGATCCCTCCCCTCCTTTTACTGCCTCGGAGCCCTCAGCCATTTGAGGACCTTGCATAGGGGCGGATTCGGGTTCGGTGCTTGGCGCCGAGCCCGAATTCCCCCCGATGGAAGGCCCTACCGTCTGAGGCTGGGTCTCCTCAAGGACCATGTTTATCACAGGAGGGGCCTCCAGTTGGCCATCCCCTCCCAGGACATCGCAGGTCCCCTTGGCAGTGTCGCCAGTCTTGTGTGGGGAGGCAGAGGCCTTGACCCCAGCAAGGTTTAATATCCTTGCCAGCAGGTCTTTTGAGGGAAGCGACCGAAGGGGCCTGGCTTCCCTCTCCCCCCTAAAGGGGTTTGCCCTACCGAGCCACTTTGATGGGGAGAGGCTGGCTAAGGGCTGCCTGCTGGCTTTCTTGGCAGTCCCCTTGGAAAGAAAAGAGGGGACTGCCGCTGGGAAAAGGGAGGTGCCCGAAAGCACCTCCAGAGAAGGGGGTGAGGGGGAGTCCCCTGCACCCGTAGGCGAAGGAGAGGAGTAAGCCTCCTCTCCGGTTAGAGAGATATGGAGGGTCCCCTGTGCAAGCACAGGGGAGGGACCTCCATTTTTTTGCTGGAGCTGCCCGAGGGCGGCTCCGTCGATGAGCAAGGGGAAGTTAAAGGGGTTCTAGGTTTTATTGATTCATCCATGGGCATGGTGACCCTATTTTTGCCACGGGACGCAATAGCTCATCACCTCTTGCAGTTGCCCGCACTGCAAGAGGTGCTTACAAGCCCGGCAGAGCCAGGCGCCACCATTTGGGACCACCCCTCCCGCCTGGTGGCCTGGCAGTCCATCGGCATGGCGGCTCCACCTTAGACACGGCGTATAAATGATAGATTTTGAAGACGAGAGGAAAAGGGATGTGAGGAAGGTATGGGTGGGGATGAAGCAGGTAGTTTAAAACCAGCCACCCCAGACCGGAGCTCAGGGGTTAGGGAACATTGTCCCTCACCCCCTCAGCCCCGATGCGGGACGGTTGGCTGAAAGGAAGGTCAGCATCTACCCTGTGAAATTAGAGGCTGACCAGAGAAAGTTGTGGGAGAGGTTGTGTGAAAAGAGAGGAAACAAGTGTTTTGAAGGAAGGAAGAGAGGCTAAGCTGGGGCCGGACGGAGCGCTGGATCCCGTCAGCACGGCGGCCAGGATGGCAAATCGCCGCGCCCCTTACGGGGCCCTCAGCACCGATCCGAGATAGTTGGATGAGAGGAAGCTGGTCGACATCTACCCTGTGAAATTAGAGGCCGACCAGAGAAAGTTGTGGGAGAAGTAGTAGTGAGAGTGAGGAAGTAGGGTAAAAACGCAGTCTGTCAGAAAAAAAGAGGCTAAGCTGGATCTGGACGGGGCGCTGAGTCCCGCCAGCACGGCGGCCAGAAAGGCAAATCACCGCGCCACTTACCTCAACTTCAGTCTAAACTCCATTTCAAAAGAAAACAATTGAAGAACTCACTCGCCCTTGAAAGATTTTAGAGTCCAAGGCTTATTACACATGTATACCTACATACATAACACACATGAATATATATATATATATATATATATATATATATATATATATATATATATATATATATATATATATATATATATATATATATATATAAAGATACTGTTACTGGGCGAAGGGTGAATCGAGGAACAAAAATCCTTTTAAAATAACGTCAATGGCAGCAGGTATAATGGACGCTTTGCCAAACGAGAGACGAACGCATTTAGCAAATTAGTGTTGGGGGAGAAAACTGAAATAACCCCATGGATACACAATAGCCCTACGTGCCCCATCATACAGACACACATGAGGATGAATATTAGGCTAAATATAAATGACATAAGAGCTACTAAGCACCAAAAATGTTTGTATTAATCTCATTAAAGCAAAAGGATTTTCAGGATGTTAATGGAGAAGTTAGTGGGAGTAAAATTAGAGGAAGGGGCGTACCACGATTTTTTTTTTTTTTAAGGAGCTCATCTGGCGACAGCCCCCAAGGGCATAAGTCGCCGCAACTCTGTTACTTACTAGGCGACGTTAAAACATACACGAAAAAAACAAACAAAAAAACCCAAAATACAAGAGAAAGAAGTGGTAGGTGCACGCACAAGCGCTTGAGCATCCGCCCAACACCTGAGAGAGTTGAATAAAATGGAAGAGGACAGCCTCCTCCAAGAAGTAAAATCCACAAGACTGTGTGGACGAACTCGTCCCGAGGACAAGGGGCAAGCGGTAGCTTAGCCCAAGTAGAAGTCTGAGCGAAGGAGAGAGGAGGGGAGGTACAATTTTCCCAGAGCCTACTTCTATTGGGCATTTTTTTTTTTCAAATTTAAAGCGCAATAACAACGAAGTCTAATGTTGCAGGAGTTTGTGAGGAAAGCAAACTAAGGGTGTTTGGGTCGGAAAGAGAATTTCCAGATGTCAGCCGTATCAGTGCCCATGCAACCTTGCATGTTAATCAAGGTAATAGGCTCTTTTCAAACGGGCGCAAACGACCTACTATTCTGTAATAATAGGCTAAATTCATTAACAACAGAGTTAAGTCAGGCTTATGATATATGACTAAAGACAAGTCCACGGCAAGAAAAAAAAAACACCAGAGGCCTAAATTTACTGTCACGCACCCAATCGTGTCAAAAAAGGGGCCAAAACTTGTCTTGAAAATTTCAATTTTGAGCTCGGTGGAGAGAAGCGCCAACCAAGAATAAATTAGAAATTGTCTCTAAATAAATTAAAAAGGAATAAACGCCGACATTTCTAAACCTAATTAAATTTTGGTTAATGGTATATATATATATATATATATATATATATATATATATATATATATATATATATATATATATATATATATATATATATATATATATATTAATATATGTCGTGTCACATGAGCTAGTCAGTAAACAAGTGCACCATTTAAAAGGCAATATTAATTGGCAATGACAGAAGTCAGACGACTCGCTAGCAAAAAATACAAGCAGGTTTTAAAAGACCAACCTTGATTATATTATATACTAGCATAGGTACTCGGCGTTGCCCGGGATAAAAAGTCTGGTGACAAATAAATAATACAGATGAATATTGTTTGAAATTCTTACATTGTGGCAGAAAAATATCTTGCTTATTATTAGTAGTATTATGTGTGGGGTGAATGAAGATGAGGGGAGAGTTGCGCACTCTCCTCCTCATATATCATATAATATATACCGGGTGACAGCCAAAACTGTCTCTTTTTTTATAATGCTGTACTTTGTTAGCTATTAAAGCTTGAAGGTCGAAATAAGTATCATTACAAAGAACAATATTTGAAATTTTATTAGCTATGCAGCTTAGGTAGCCTAGGCTTGCAGTGGATAGTCTATGCACAAAGCACAATTCGTAATTTAAATAAAGAAAATTCCGATCATAAGAAAAGTGCGAGGACCGAAACGAATATTGACAAGGTAAGAACTTTAATTAATGCTGAAGAAAAAAGGTCAGTGAGAAAATTAGCTGCTGAGACACATTTGAGAGAGAAGCTGTGCGAACTATTCTCAAAACAGATTTTAATTTAACGCAATACAAAAGTTAATGTCATCAAGAAATCTCAATACAGGATAAGCAACGAAGATTATCATTTTGCCTCAGGTTAAAGAAATGTGCGATGATAAACAATTAGTATTGAAAGTCATGACAAACAGAATTATCAGAAGTGGTCACTAAGCCAAAAAAATTACTTTCAAAAAACTTGCACTCCCCAAAGATAACAGTATGGTGGGACTAAGTCAATGGTTCCCAACCGATTCTGGCTTATGGTCACCTTAGGAACCTTATTTTTTCCTGTAGCCCATAATCATTGTTTTCGGTAGGTAATATGCAGTTTAACTCTACTTTAAAGGATAAAAGATATTAAAACAGCTATTTGTATTCAGGTACAATTATATTTGTCACTTATATAGGACTATAAACGTAACAAAAATTAAACAGTGGTTAACAAAAATGTAATACTCTTAAAATAAACAATTAGTCTTACAAAAAATAAAATCCCTTAGCAAAATGAAATAAATATATCATCAACTCTTTATTCAATCAATGCGATCCTTGTGCTTCATGCAGTTTCACAAATTTTTCAATATCAGGGTCTATAGTTGTTAGAGAGAGACGAAGATCACCTCTTCTTACTATTTCTAAGTGGCTGCGAGCTTTTGATAGGAGGTGTGACACTTTACTAAAACCCGACTCAACCAGATAAGAAGTAGGAAAAGCAATAAAATATAATTTTACTTCGTCTCAAAGCAAAGGGTATTTCATAGCAATTTCAAGACTTGTCCATAAGTTCCTGACACCCTGCTTAAATCTAGCCAGAGAAGTTTGATCATGCTGTAACTCAATGAGGCTTTCT
This sequence comes from Ceratothoa steindachneri, assembly GCA_963969495.1. Taxonomy (NCBI): domain Eukaryota; kingdom Metazoa; phylum Arthropoda; class Malacostraca; order Isopoda; family Cymothoidae; genus Ceratothoa; species Ceratothoa steindachneri. The sequence continues at coordinate 83,209,624 of OZ018334.1, forward strand.
TGTAATCTGATATCAACATCAGCTGCATTAATTCCAAATGGGTCTACCACCCAACCTGGAATGTCCAGTTGTAGAAGATCTCTAAACCTAACTTCTATATCACTATGCAATTTCTCCAAATGATCAATGTATACTAAAATAATATCATCTTTCAGCTCACTCTCAATAGTGCGGAGGGTTGGAAACTGTATCAACTCTTTTCGCCCCATATTTGCCTTGAACAGCTTAATTTTCCCCATAAATGCACAAATAGACTCTTTGCAAGTTAAAATGTTTGCATTTTCCCCTTATAGCTGTTTGTTCAAGATATTTAGCTTTTCAAATATATCTGTAAGGTAGAATATGTCACATTTGGCAGCAATGATTCTGATTCCGAGCTGCTTACCATCCAGAAATAACACAACACTATTCCAAAGTGCAATGAAGCAATTCAGACAATTGCCCTTAGAAAGCCATCGCACCTCTGCATGCAAAAGTAAGCGCTAAAACCCTTCTTCATTGGTAGCACAGAGTTGTCGGAAAAGACGCTCTTGAAGTGGATTTGACTTTATAAGGTTGACTGTCTTGATTACACTATCAAGTGAATCTTTCAGACGTCCTCCTAGTTGTTTTGCAATCGGATGTTGACGGTGGACAACACAGTATATGCAAAAAACTTAGGTACAGCCTCTTTTAAATGTGCAATAAATCCCCTATATCTACCTACCATAGCAGCGGCGCCATCAGTTGCACAAGCCATATTATTCCCAAGTAGAATATCATTTTCTTTGAAATAGGTCACTACTTTGAAAATTGTTTCACCTTTAGTATCTGTCACAAGGCTGCGGGAAAAAAGCATTTCTTCTCTGAGTTGGTCTTTATCCAAAAACCTAACACACGTCATGAGAAGGGCTTCGTTATCACATAATAACGTTTCATCAATTTGTAATCCAAAGGTCTTCACTTGTAAATGTCTAACGAGTTTTTCCTCTACATCCTTTGCCATTTCGTCAATACGTTTTGATACTGTATTGTTGCTCAGTGGAATGACTTCAGTGATTTTAGGGGGATTTTGTTGCATGGCAGTTGAAATAACCAAAGATACTGAAGGCAAAATTAATTCTTCGCCAATAGTATGAGGTTTTCCCGATTTCGCTATTAGCTTGGAAATCTCAAAAGATGCAATTAAACCTTTGTTTAGTTTTGCCGCTGTTTTGCTAAATATATCTTTAATAGTGCTCCTTGCTTGGAAATCATCCCGCAGCTTTTTAAAGTAATCTAATGTTTTGTCTTTTTTGTCCTTGTTGCTTATTCTCCAAATGTATTTTAAGTTTACTTGGTCGCATACTATCATTAGAAAGTGTAGCCATACATAAAAGACAATGGCTGTGTCATATTGTCTAGTGAATGTATAAAACCAAAAGCTAAATATTCACTGGAGTATTGTCGACATTTTTTCTTCGTCGTCGTAGCCATGGGTAATCTGTGCAGAAGAAATTTAATATATTAATGATATATATATTACATTTTAGAGCCGAAACTTACCGCAACAGAATGAAAGGCGCTTATCTCAGCGGCGAAAAAGGAAGAGTATTTCTGAGAAAAGACCCAGAAACAACCTCCATTCCCTGTGCAGTGCACCGAGCCTGTGCCCAATACCAACTCCTATTACAGTCGGCCACGAAAATTTCAGACATGTCCAATAAATAGAAACGCTCCTAAAAATAGCTGCAGTGAAAATTTTGTTTTCCTTTTTTGTGATAAATACTTGCCCTTGATGGTAAATATTTGACACAAAAAAAAACCCGCAAAACAATGAAACTATTTTTATGAGCGTTTCTATTAATTGGACATGTCCGAAATTTTCGTTGTTGATTGTACATCCTGGTACTCTGTACCTGTACCTAAATGCAACGGCAGAAATGTACTCCCTCAGAGGGGAAGATCTACATTAATTTTACTATTATATATACATATATATTACTCAAATTAATGCAGATACAAAAAGATAAGTACAATTATCAGAATCTAAGATTAAATGATAATCTCGTAAATAAACCCTAAGTGAAACCGAAGTGAAAAAAAATGATTTGGTGTAGGCCTAGCAATGGCACACTTTACTTACAAACAAAAATGCTCAGTTATTTACTTATAAAAGTCTTATATTATTGTGCTTGTGGCAACCTATTATAATTTTAAAAACTAGTAAAATTACTACAACTTCGCAGTATTAGGGTAATCAAATAAAAGCTACTTACATACTATAACGCCGAACCACTTGATAAACAGACTGTAAGGATTTAAAGTTCCACCTGAAGTATTTTCATCAAGCCAACAATGGTGCCAGGCGCATAACGATCAAGCGCAAAATGGAGTGCGCCGCAGAATAAGCTTGTAAGATGCAAAATATTTGTTTACAGATTAATGTAAATCCTATTATGCTAATAAAATATTTTTAAAAGGTAAAATATATGTATTAATATTTTTCAAATGTAATTCAACTGCATAAATTAAAATTAGGTACTGCCCTAATTATAATTCAGGTTTCAATAGGTTGATTCCTGTGGCCCCCTTCAGATGTGCCATGGCCCCCGGTTGGGAAACCCTGGACGAAAGGAAAATAAGATTTATGGGCCCTTTTTCTTTGAGGACCATGAAACAGGAAAAGCTGTCAATTAATGTTGCCAGACATCTTGACATGCTCAAAAGCATTTTCGACAATAGCACATATCCTGGCGAATGGTTTCATCAAGATGGCGCTCGATTTCCTCAAAGACTAATGTCGCATTAGACAAAATTGCCCTGGACGGTTTAGGATACGCGCAAGCGTGAATGACTTAGTTATGAACGTAAAACGTTGTGGTCGCAGGAACAGATCGAACGTCTTATACAGATATTGGATATTTTATCTTATTATGGCGCAATTTCGTCTCCTAAGCCAGATGGTTGAACGGCCGGCTGGGGAGGCTGAACTGCTTTTCTCATGCGCGGCAAGCGAAGGATGGGAGTATTCCTGTGTTATAAGTATTTTGGTAGTTTGGGGGCGAATAAGAGGAAACTAAAAAAGATGAAAGCTAAGGAAAATAAAAAAAGTCAAAGCTAAACATTATTTAATAGATAAAACTTTACAATGTCTTTGAAAATTTGAGCAACTAAGTCTTTTCCTTTATTTCGTTGCCTCCATAAAAAATCGCACATATTAATTGAATCGCTCAGAGAACGACCGGTTCCACACTCATTTTATTCCCCTATTTTCGCCTCGGCCCAAAACGACTCTATTTAGTTTGTGTGGTCAATTCTTTCTGGATCTTTAAAGTGCTGCGAGTGGTTAACAGTGAAACGTTTATACCGCAGCTCTGGCAAGGATTAATTATAGATAATAATGTTTGTGCCGATCTATCAGGAACTGCATACATGAAACACTTACGTTTCCCTACAAAATCCCTCTGAAAACCCACTGCACTGGTAAAATCCTCCAGACATTGTTCTTTCTCTAGCAAGTTCGCACGTTGTCATTTTTTAAAGGTGGAAACAATATTTATGCTTCTAAAAACAAAACAAAAAAAGAATATCTTAATACTAAAGATGACACAGCCTAACCAATCACTCGAGTAACCGGCCGTTCAGCCATCTGGGTAAGGAGACAAAATTGCGCCATAATTAGAGAAAAGATCCTAGATATATCTATCTGAATCAATATAGATATATATATATATATATATATATATATATATATATATATATATATATATATATATATATATATATATATATATATATAGATATAGATATAGATATAGATATAGATATAGATATAGATATAGATATAGATATAGATATATATATATAGATATAGATATATATATATATATATATATATATATATATATATATATATATATATATATATATATATATATATATATATATATATATATGTGCATGCCGCGCCTTGAAAAGAGGATAGGGCAACATCCGTCTATACCAAATAACAAGCCTTACCCATACAAACAAATACACAACGTAATCGTTGACCACCCTATATCACTGAGCCAGAATGAACACTAGTCAATACGGCAGAAACAAATGCCTGATATCTGTGAGTGACGAGCGAGGGATCAGCATCTACTTACTTTAGCAGACGGGACACCATCGATGTTGACAATGAAACCGACCCCGCAAGCTGCAGTTTCATTCTTGGGGTCGTACAATCCCTGTTTCGGAGGGTAGTCCCAGGGAACCGCAGGCATCTGTAATAAGAGAAGGGGAATTTTATCAAGATAAAGACAGAATCAAAATTGAGATTTAAGATAATTGTAATTAGGTATTTACAAAACATAACGCAACTCGCCCCACCCCCTAAGTAATCCAATTAAGCGACTTAGATGCACATCATAAAGGAGAACGTCTGGGAGTTTATAGCAATTTTTTAAAAATAAATTCAAACCCAACCACGCTCCAAATTCAAACCCAACCACGCTCCAAATTCAAACCCAACCACGCTCCAAATTCAAACCCCACCACGCTGCAAATTCAAACCCAGCCACGCTCCAAATTCAAACCCAGCCACGCTCCAAATTCAAACCCAGCCACGCTCCAAATTCAAACCCAACCAAGCTCCAAATTCAAACTCCGCCACGCTCCAAATTCAAACTCCGCCACGCTCCAAATTCAAACTCCGCCACGCTCCAAATTCAAACTCCGCCACGCTCCAAATTCAAACCCAACCACGCTCCAAATTCAAACTCCGCCACGCTCCAAATTCAAACCCCGCCACGCTCCAAATTCAAACCCCGCCACGCTCCAAATTCAAACCCAACCACGCTCCAAATTCAAACCCCGCCACGCTCCAAATTCAAACCCCGCCACGCTCCAAATTCAAACCCCGCCACGCTCCAAATTCAAACCCCGCCACGCTCCAAATTCAAACCCCGCCACGCTCCAAATTCAAACCCAACCACGCTCAAAACTCAAACTCCGCCACGCTCCAAATTCAAACCCCGCCACGCTCCAAATTCAAACCCAACCACGCTCCAAATTCAAACCCAACCACGCTCCAAATTCAAACCCAGCCACGCTCAAAATTCAAACCCCGCCACGCTCCAAATTCAAACTCCGCCACGCTCTAAATTCAAACCCCGCCACGCTCTAAATTCAAACTCCACCACTCTCCAAATTCAAACCCCGCCACGCTCCAAATTCAAACTCCGCCACGCTCCAAATTCAAACTCCACCACGCTCCAAATTCAAACCCCGACACGCTCCAAATTCAAACCCCGACACGCTCCAAATTCAAACCCCGACACGCTCCAAATTCAAACCCAACCACGCTCCAAATTCAAACCCAACCACGCTCCAAATTCAAACTCCGCCACGCTCCAAATTCAAACCCCGCCACGCTCCAAATTTAAACCCCGCCACGCTCCAAATTCAAAACCCGCCACGCTCCAAATTCAAACCCAACCACGCTCCAAATTCTAACCCCGCAACGCTCAAAATTCAAACCCCGCCTCGCTCAAAATTCAAACCCCGCCACGCTCCAAATTCAAACTCCTCCACGCTCCAAATTCAAACTCCGCACGCTCCAAATTCAAACCCCGCCAAGCTCCAAATTCAAACTCCGCCACGCTCCAAATTCAAACTCCGCCACGCTCCAATTTCAAACTCTGCCACGCTCTAAATTCAAACTCCGCCACGCTCCAAATTCAAACCCCGCCACGCTCCAAATTCAATTCAAACCCCGCCACGCTCCAAATTCAAATCCCGCACGCTCAAAATTCAAACCCCGCCACGCTCCAAATTCGAACTCCGCCACGCTCCAAATTCAAACTCCGCCACGCTCCAAATTCAACTCAACCACGCTCCAAATTCAAATCCCGCACGCTCAAAATTCAAACCCCGCCACGCTCCAAATTCAAACTCCGCCACGCTCCAAATTCAAACTCCGCCACGCTCCAAATTCAAACTCCGCCACGCTCCAAATTCAAACCCCGCCACGCTCCAAATTCAAACTCCGCCACGCTCCAAATTCAAACCCCGCCACGCTCCAAATTCAAACTCCGCCATGCTCCAAATTCAAACCCCGTCACGCTCCAAATTCAAACTCCGCCACGCTCCAAATTCAAACCCCGCCACGCTCCAAATTCAAACCCCGCCACGCTCCAAATTCAAACCCCGCCACGCTCCAAATTCAAACCCCGCCACGCTCCAAATTCAAACCCCGCCACGCTCCAAATTCAAACCCCGCCACGCTCCAAATTCAAACCCCGCCACGCTCCAAATTCAAACCCCGCCACGCTCCAAATTCACACCCCGCCACGCTCCAAATTCAAACCCGCCACGCTCCAAATTCAAACTCCGCCACGCTCCAAATTCAAACTCCGCCACGCTCCAAATTCAAACCCCGCCACGCTCCAAATTCAAACCCAACCACGCTCCAAATTCAAACTCCGCCACGCTCCAAATTCAAACTCCGCCACGCTCCAAATTCAAACCCAACCACGCTCCAAATTCAAACCCAACCACGCTCCAAATTCAAACCCAACGACGCTCCAAATTCAAACTCTGCCACGCTCCAAATTCAAACTCCGCCACGCTCCAAATTCAAACCCAACCACGCTCCAAATTCAAACCCCGCCATGCTCCAAATTCAAACCCAACCACGCTCCAAATTCAAACCCCGCCACGCTCCAAATTCAAACCCCACCACGCTCCAAATTCAAACTCCGCCACGCTCCAAATAGAGACCATCACGTTCTAAATAAAAACCACTACGGTCCAAATAAAAAGAAACTACGACCCAAATACAGCCCACTACGACCCAAATAAAGACCACTACGACCACTGCGTGAAGTTCGCATAGGAACTCTTTTTCGGTGCTAATCTAGCGACCATCAACAAGGAAGTAGCGACCGATGTTTGATACCTAAGCCAGTGCATCTTTAACCTACGGTCTAGCGCAGTATCCGTAGTCTGAGCTGTGAAATGAATGACCTCTAGCGTGTCCGTCTACCTTCCAGGTGCCCTTACACTATTTTTTTTTTAAACCAAACCCAAAACTCAAAACTAACCTAACCTAACCAAAGAATTTCACCATAATGATGACAATTCATGCACTATTTAACCTTTTTTGATCATTGTGATTCTGAATGTGTATGATTTGTATAAAGAAGTCCTTAATAATATATCATTATTCAATTTTACTTAGCCATTGGGAGGGAAGGGGACAAACCAGCCCAACTCAGCACCGGTCCCAAGCCCGGATAAATAGGGAGGGTTGGCGTCAGGGAGGGCATCCGTCCGTAAAGGCTTTGACAAAACCTTAATGGGTGAGTCCTTTACCGAATGAGAGTAACGCGAGGACGTCGCTCGCAAGCGACCCACAGACACATCGCCCTAACTCTGTGGACCAGAAAAGGCGCTGCCGCATCAGGAGCGGGTGCGGCCAACGAAGAGAGCTCAAACAATTGATTTAGAGAGAAATCTTTGGAAACGACTCGTCAAGAACGGCGACCGTGGGTAGGGAAAAGCCAAGAAGAAGAAGAATTAAACATTAATTTATTTTGTCATCCTGTAGTATAAAGATCTTATAATAGGGGTAGGCTGCCCACTGAAGTGTAAAAATCCCTGGTAAGACCGCACGCTCAAGTATAAATGACCTGGTAAGACCGCACGCTCAAGTATAAATGACCTGGGAAGACCGCACGCTCAAGTATAAATGACCTGGGAAGACCGCACGTCAAGTATAAATGATAAGGTAGGCCACACGCTAAAGTAGCACACATATCACTATCGTTACGTTATATATAAATAAATAATTCAAAATAAAGCACCCCCCCCCCCTTAAAAGAACGGGGGATAGGGCACGTTCAGGTGCCTGATGGAGACCCTCATTCATCAGGAGCCCGACCATGAAATCAACACCCCCAAAACTCAAAATCACACCATAATCCGGTGTGGAGGAACTGCGTCCCGGCACTCGAGACTGGCAGCAACGACCCGGCCGGTAGCGGTTACTGGGACAGGTACAGTCAGGGACCGCCCCCAAAAGTGTCCAAATGGTTGGGGGGGAGAAAGCAGACTTAAAGGTTTAGGAGAGCGATCCGTCAATTCTTGGGGGTGTGGGTGGGGGTGTGGGTGGGGGCGGGGTAATTCTCGGTTATCTTCTAGTGACTGGAATCAGACTAGTTGTAGGCTATAATAAAAATAGAGCAACAAACGTACACAAAACAAGCAAAAGAGAAAAATGCATGACCAGGTAACGGGCGGGAGAGTCGCTACATCAAGGACCGAACGTGCAATTATCACCTAATCTACTAAATATTTCAGAGGCCCAATTCCAGAAGATTGTTTTTTTAAGGAGCCCATCTGGCGACCCCCTACTTGGGCATAAGTCGCCGGCCTCGACATAGCCTACTACTAGGCTATATTGAAAATAATACAGAAAACAAATAGCAATATGTAAATAACAAATAACAATAAAAAGGACAAAGAATTAAAAAATAATTCAAAAAGCAAAAAGGCAGGAAGGAGACGGGGTCCGGCGTCTGCGGAAGGCCGGCCTCCCACCGGCGCAGGAACATGAGACCTAAAAAAGGTGAAATAAAGTGGAGGCCAGCGTCCTCCTAAAGGTCGTATAGTCCACAAGTCTGTATGCACGAGCCCATCCGAGTACAAGGGACAAGCGGTAGCAAACCCGCTCGTCCCAATACTAGGACAGAACATGCGAGAGGATCACCCGGACTGGGACATTCGACAAGAATGTGTCGAATAGTCTGGGAGACAAAGCATTCGTCGCAATAGGACGCAGGGGAGCGCTCCATCAAAAGTCGGCGTGTCCCGCCTGTATCCAATGCGGAGACGACAGAAAGCAACCTGAAGCCGTCGCGGCACTGGGGGGGTAGGTCTATGGGAACATTCGCGGAGCACGTAACTTTATGTTCCCCCAGACCATCTCCCATCTTCTTTGCCAAGACGCCCCGAAGGGCAGCCCATATTCCTGCCATGTAATCGGTGTGAGGAAGAGCGAAACGCTGATCTGGTTGCCCAGTCCTCGCAGTCTATGAAGGCCGCATAAGCGTGCTCATTTCCCGTAATTCTTACATGTCCAGAAACTCAGCAGAAGATAATCTCGACATCAGACCAGCTTGCCAAAACCGTGGCGTCACGGAGAGCGCGAACCAGGGGATGCAGAGATTCCAATGCTCCAAAGGCACTCAGGTCGCTTTTGAGTCGCTATAAATCACGATCCGGTCTACGAACCGGGCATGTCGCGTCATCTCGCATACCGAGCGGTGTATTGCAACCAGCTCGTCCGTGAAGAAAGACGCAGCGCCTGGCAGAGCTCCGCTGACTTCAGATGGGACACGGCGAGGAAACCGACCACATCTTGGGACTTGGAACCATCCGTATACAATGGCACGGTTCCAGCGTGACAGGAAATGTGGTCCAAAAAGGCCGAACGCAATACTCCCGGCGCCGTACAAACTTTGGGAGAAGAGGCGTGGGGACAAATAGTCAAAGGTGGTACCCTCCAGGGTGGCGTCCTGGGCAGAACCAGAGGAGCCACTGGCCTGAGAGCTATACCAAGCTCTCGGAGTTTCCTAGCCCTAAACCCAGAGGGCTTAAGGTATTACTGGCGTCTCTCAGCGGCATAGGCACTGTTGAGATCAGATGCGGATGCAGTGAGAACTGAGGGAGGCGGCGGGCGCGTGCGCGCGCACAGGCGAATTATGCACTGTACACAATACAGAGCGAGTGGCATCTCCCAACATCGACAAGTAGGCTCTCAATGGCGGGGGGGAGGACGTGCGGAAGCCACCGGTAGCCAGGCGAAGGCCGGTGTGGTGGATCGAGTCTACCTACTGCAATACACGCTCAGCGGGGGATACATAAAACTCGCATCCGTAGTCGCGCTTCGAACGAACAAAGAATCGATAAAAAAGCAAGACAGTAGCCCTATCAGCGCCCCAAGCGATGAATGTCAAGAAAAGAATATCCATAGTGCGAGTACAGGAGATCCTAAGGCTGCGAATGAGCCTCCCAGGTGAGGCGTCAGTCAAATACAAGACCAAGGAAACGGTGAGAGTCAACCACTTACAGGCCAACCGCAATTAGAAACGAGTCTGGGTCAGAGTGGAGCCGTGGATGGCGGCAGAAGTGCACCACCTTACTCTTGGCTAAGGTAAACTGAAGCTCATGCGCTTCGGCATAGCGAGAGACACGGTCCAATGCTTATTGAAGTCGACGCTCCAGAGTTGGCATCTAGGCTGCGCCAAAAGAGATCGTAAGGTCGTCTACGTAGAGCGTAGCGAGAATATCTTCCGGCAACATCAAGGTGATGCTGTAGATGCTCAGGGCAAAGAGTGTGACACCCTCCTCCAGCTCCATTGGGCCGGGTAGGGCTCCCCCCAGCCGTACACTGAATAGATGATCTCGCAGAAATTCAGATATAAAGATTGGGAGGCGTCCCCTCACCCCTATCGTGTGGAAAGTTTGTGATACTGTATAGTCATGCGGTATCATAGACCTTCTCCAGAACCAAAAACACCGTGGCGAGGTGCTGTCTACGAATAAAGGCCTCATAGACATCATTTTCAAGTCGAAGAGCATCCGACGTGGAGTGGAACTTACGTAGGCCGCACTGTGCGGCATACAAGTGGCCAACGCTGTCGATGAAAAAAGCTAGCGGAACAGTTGTCAATTTCTCCCTCAACTTGAACACACGGGAAGTTAGAGAGATTCAGCGGAAACCGGCCGGGGTAGAGTAATCTCTCCCGTTTTTCAAAAAGCAAGCACAGTAGCCATTCGTTAGGAGTCTGGGAGGATACCCTCTGTCTAAATCATGTTGAACAAATCTAACAGAAAGGCCATGATTCGCTCACTCAGGTGTCGAGGCATGGTGTACGGGACATCGTCCGGAACAGGCGCGGTGTCCGCGCACGAAATGACAGCGAACGCAACTTATTCAATACAAATGTCGTTGAAGGATTCTCCGCATCTGGAGGTAAAGTCCAGTCGGCGGCCTTCAGAAAAATCACGACGTACATTGAATGCTGGAGGAGCAGCATCGGGCCTGGAGAATGCGGATAAAAGGTCGCGAAGTTCTCCGCCAGTATGCAAGGTTCGAGATTGCGGTCCCATTTTCTTGGAGAAGGAGAGGGCATCCTGGGAGAACTTAGCCCGAATCATTTCGACTCCCTTCCACATCCTCATTCTACTCTTTTTTTTCTCTTAATCTCAATAATAGTTCTGCTTTTTAGTGCTTTGGAATGAATAGTTTAAAAGATGTTTTGCTTTTCTTACAATAATATACAGTCATTAGAGTTTTATGATTTTTATCTAGATATTTCAACGCCGTGTTAGAATTAAGAAAAAAAACTTTGTATACGGGAAAAGGAAACAAATTTAGCTGTGCAGTCAGCGGCTTCCATCTGGCAACCCCACAAGGTTGCCAGAATGTAGGAAAATACAACAAAATGTCTAGGACACGATGACGTAACTATTATTATGCTCTGAAGCTTAAACAATTATTTGGATATATTTAAATAATGGTTCTGAGAATGAAAGCAGCTACATAGCATAAACTCTGTATGGTTACGTTCTTGTGTCTTAAGCATTTTGTTAGTTTTTCCTGGATTCTTGTAGCCCTACCAGAATCATCCCTGGTATCTATGAGATCAGTAGCTGCGAGTCGGTGATTGAATTGTTTACAAAATAAGTGTGGCGTATTGATTATTCATTTTTTTAAAGTGATAACCACCTTTTAAACAAAATGGATGCAAATGAAGTTGGGAAGTGCGATTGCATTATTGAAGAATTATTAAAAAGTTCAGTGCGATGACTTAATTCTCATTAAGTCATCGCACTGAACTTTTTAAAGCAGGTAGGCTTACGCCACAATAAATGTCATCCAAAAAATCTATTTAAAGAAATAAAAACATACGGTTTCTACAAAGAAGTCATGGATTTATTTAATGAACAAGATAGAAGAATAGAATTAACATGTAAATAAAGGGAGTAGCTTACAATTTTATAGTTTTTAATGAACAACATATTTACTTCAATTAACATATTTATTTTTGTAAAAGTTGAATTGCTTCGGCATCTTCAAAATTCACCGCACGCCACTGGTGGGTACCTAGGAGCCGAAGCTCCTTTAGCGCTGTCCTCATTTTGGTGCACACTTGAGGAACCCCAGAAGAAGGCGTCAGGACCACCTTCATTGTTTTTGCCTCCGGTGAGTCTAACGAATTGGTTGAGGCATGCTGCAAGTTTGCCTTACGAGAAATGGTTATGCTGGGGGAATATGGGGGGAGATGGTTATTCTGGGGGAATAAGGGGAGGGCCTGGTTTTACCCGAGTCTGGGTGCGAGCTCTTTGTGCCGCCAGCTCTAACAAGGAACACCCCGGAGGAGTAGAAGCCGCAGAAGGGTTCCGAATGGGCACGGAAACGATCGTTAACTTAACCATAGAGGGGCCAGAGGCATAATGTACCTTTTTTTTTAATTAAGGCACATGAGCTCCCAGGCAACGTGAGGGCACGCCAGAACCAAGTCCTTACCCTCACGAAAAAAGAGACGATCCGTAGCCTGAACAGCCAGGATTTCCTTCTCCAGGATACGCGCCGCATTGCTTCGAAGAAGTGGGGTGCGGCTCTTCACAATGGACACACTTGGCCATATACGATAGGGACTTATCATGTACGTACTATTTTTTTTTTTAAGAGCTCATCTGGCGACTACCTATATGGGCATTAGTTGCCGTATTAAAACTGGCCTAGTTCTAGGCTACTTTAAAATTAAATTAAAGAAACGAAAAAAAAAACAAATGGGGGAAAGGAAGCAAGCTCCTGCGTCGGGGGAGGTCCCCCCGGCGCCGGGGCGTACAACCTAAAGGAAAAAAAACAAAAACAAAACAAAAAACAAACCCTGCATAAATAATAGGGAGAAGGCCGGCCTCCCCCAAAAATTCAACAAGTCCACCAGTTGATGTGCACGCACTCATCACGATTTTTTTTATTTTTTTTTATTAAGGGGCTATCTGGCGACTGCCGACTTAGGCATAAGTTGCCGTAAACAAACAGCCTAGTTCTAGGCTACTTCAAAATAATTCAACAGGAAACAACAATAAAAAGAAATAACAATAACAAAGCAATAACAAAAAACGATAACAAAAACAACAACAACAACAACAACAATAAAACCGGGTTAAATGAAAGGGAGAAGGCCGGCCTCCCCCCAAAAGTCAATAAGTCCACCAGTCATGGTGCACACACTCGTCCCGAGTACAAGGGACAGGCGGTAGCGACCCCGCCCATCCCGGTACCGAGACAGGTATCGTGCGCGAAGATCACCCAGACTGGGACATTCGACAAGAATATGCCGAACAGTCTGGGGGACGACGCAGTCGTTGCAATAGGGCGCATGCGAGCGCTCCATCAAGTAGCGATGCGTCACACGAGTGTGTCCGATTCGAAGACGACAGAAAGCAACCTGAAGCCGCCGCGGCATTGGGGGATAGATACATGGGAACAGTCGCGGCGCAATGGCACGCAACTTTAAGTTCCCTTCGACCGTCTCCCATATTCTTTGCCAAGCAGTCCGAAGAGCTGCCCGTATTCCTGCCATGTAGTCGGTGTGAGGAAAAGCGAAACGCTGGTCCGGTCGCAGAGTCCTCGCAGACTCTTTGGCGCCCTCATCGGCGCGCTCATTCCCCGCAATTCCTACATGTCCAGGAACCCAGCAGAAGATAATCTCGACATCTGCCCGGCTCGCCAAAACCGTGGCGTCACGGATATCGCGAACCAGGGGATGCGGAGATTCCAATGCCCCGAGAGCACTCAGGGCGCTTTGTGAGTCGCTGTAGACCACAATCCGGTCTCCGAACCGGGCACGTCGCGTAATCTCCCGTACCGAGTGGTGTATTGCCACCAGCTCGGCCGTGAAGACAGACGCAGCGCCTGGTAGAGCCCCGCAGACTTCAAACAGAAGGGATACGACGTGGAAGCCGACCCCCTCTTGGGACTTGGAGCCATCCGTATACACTGGCACGGTTCCAGCGTGACACGATGTGTGCTCCAAAAAGGTCGAACGCAATACTCCCGGCGCAGTACAAGCTTTGGGAGCAGAGGCGTGGCGACAAATAGCCAAATGTGGTACCCTCCAGGGTGGCGTCCTGGGCAAAACCAGGGGTGCCACCGGCCCGAGAGCTATATTTACCTCTCGAAGGAGTTACACTAAACCCAAGGGGCTTAGGGTATGACTGGCGTCTCTCGGCAGCATAGGCACCATCGAGATCAGCTGCGGATGCAGTGAGAGCTGTTGGCGACTGAGGGAGGCGCAAGGCTCGCACGTACAGGCGAGTGATGCACTGCACGCGGCGCAGAGCGAGTGGCATCTCCCCAGCATCGACCAACAGGCTCTCAATGGAGGAAGTGCGGAAGGCACCGGTCGCAAGGCGAAGGCCGGTGTGGTGGATAAAATCCACCTTGCGCAATAAACGCTCGGCTGCGGATGCATAAAAGTCGAAACCGTAGTCGAGCTTCGAACCAACAAAGGTTCAATAAAAAAGTAGGGCAGTAGCCCTATCAGCGACCCAGGCGCTGAACGTCACGGAACGGAGAATGTCCATGGCGCGGGTACAAGAGACCCTAAGGCTGCGAATATGAGCCTCCCATGTGAGGCGTCGGTCGAATACAAGACCAAGGAAACGGTGCGACTCAACCACATCCAGGCGCACCCCATTAAGAAACAAATTTGGGTCGGGGTGAAGCCGTGGATGGCGGCAGAAGTGCACCACCTTAGTCTTGGCCAAAAAAAAACGAAACCTGTGCGCTTCGGCATAGCGAGAGACGCGGTTCAATGCCTGTTGGAGCCGACGCTCCAGAGTTGGCATCTGGGCCGCGCCAAAAAGGATCGAAAGGTCGTCCACGTAGAGCGTAGCGAGAACATCTTCCGGCAGCACCGAGGTGATGCCGTTGATGCTCAGGGCAAAGAGTGTGACACTGAGGACACTTCCCTGCGGGACACCCTCTTCATGCTCCTTTAGGCCGGAGAGGGATCCCCCCACCCGTACGCGGAATCGACGATCTCGCAAAAATTCAGATATAAACATTAAGAGGCGTCCCCTCGCCCCCATCGTGTAGAGAGTCTTCATGATACCGTATCGCCATGTGGTATGATAGGCCTTCTCCAGATCGATAAACAGCGTGGCGTAGTGCTGTCTACGAAGGAAAGCCTCGCAGACGGCATTTTCCCGTGGGCGCAGAGCATCCGACGTGGAGTGGAACTTGCGGAAGCCGCACTGTGCGGAATACAGATGGCCTCCGCTGTCCAGGAAAAATGCTAATCTAACATTTACTAATTTTTCTATCAACTTGCAGACGCAAGAGTTTAGAAAGATTGGGCGGAAACGGGTCGGAGTAGAGGGATCTCTCCCCGGTTTGCGAAAGGCGAGCACAGTAGCGATTCGCCAGGAGTTTGGGAGAAGACCTTCCACCCAGATCCTGTTGAACAAATCTAACAGAAAGGCCATGCCTCGCTCACCCAGGTGTCGAAGCATGGCGTACGGGACATCGTCCGGACCATGGGCGGTGTCCGCGCACGAAGCGAGAGCGGAGCGCAACTCACTCACAGTAAACTTGTCGTTGAAGGGTTCTCCGCCTCTGGAGGTAAAGTCCAGCCGGCGGCCTTCCGCGACATCACGACGTGAATTGAATGCTGGCGGAGCAGCATCACGGCTAGAGAATGCGGAAAAAGCGGTCGCTAAGGATTTCGCCACGGACGCGGGGTCCGAGATTGCGGTTCCATTCTCCTGGAGAACGGGAGGGAGGTCCTGCGAGAACTTGCCCCGAATCCTTTTGACTCACTTTCACACCTCAGCTAAAGGGGTCTTCCCGTTAAGTGAAGACACGTATGCCCGCCAAGAAGAGCGGCGGCCGTGCTGCGAAATATACCGGAACCTAGCCCTAGCCCGACGAAATTCAGCGACAGTGAAATCGTTCGGGCGGCGCTTATAGCGCATGTAGGCATAACGCTTCTGTTTGAGGGCCGTCTCACACTCGGCCGACACACCATGGGAGTGGTCGGCGTGCAAAACTGCAAGACGTCCTAGGAATAGTAGTCAGGACCACGGCGATGAGAACTCAACGGCCTCATCTACCGACCTAAACTCCTCGACTGAGATAGAGAATTCAGTCATTTCCTGAAATGCAGGCCACCGCGCCCGCGCCAAGCACCACCGAGGTGGGCTCTCAGGCGGCAGTTGCCCAGAAAATGATATTTGAATCGGAAAGTGATCACTACCATGGAGGTCATCGACCACCCCCCAATCAAAATCAGGCTGTGCATCCGAGGAACACAAAGATAGGTCAAGGCAAGAAAATGAAGCGGTTCTCGGAAAGGGATGCGTAAACTCATCCACGTTTAGGACACCCATCTCAAGCTTTTCGATTAGATCGTCAAGGAATTGTCCCCTGGGATTAATCGAGTAATATATATATATATATATATATATATATATATATATATATATATATATATATATATATATATATATATATATATATATATATATATATATATATATATAGGCTTTAATTCCTACTGAACGTGCGAAGGCTGGTTAGAGGCGGGTTGTGCCACGTCCAGGATTCTCACTATAAAAGCCCCACTTGTTAATGAAGGAAGGTTTGTGATTGTTAAATTCTAAGAGTGCATAATACAGGTTGAATAAATTAGCCGAAGGGATTCTTAATTAAAGTCTTGCCAAGGGTACGTCAAAAGGGAGGAGCCACAAATAAACACACGAACAAAAATAAACTTTACTTTACACCAAAATAATAATTAGTAGCAATAGTTAAACGGGCATTTAGGTAAATAAGGATTAAATATTAAACACGGATTAGTCTGGGTTGACAGCAATTATAAATAATAATATCAGGGAATGACTCACTTGAATCTCTTTAAAAAAGGAGGGGAGGATAATACTGACGTTAAGCGTCTAGATTTATAATGACTCAATGGGAATATCAATCACTGTTAATTAAATAGGTAATTTAAGAATAGAGGGACACTGGGTTTACAGATTACCATTAATTGTGATGGATTGGAGAGACGACTACTCGGGTCCAGACGGGGTGGTTAGGGTGGCGTTAACACGTTCTCGGGGAGAGGGGGGATAAGACGACGGGTTCGGGGCTGCTGACTGCAGTTCCGGTTAGTTCACTCCTAACTGGATATGACACTAACAAATAGTTACTTCCAGTAACTATTTGGATGTTCCTTTTTCTTTCTCAAGTTACGTTGAGCAACAGAGCGTATTCTTCTAGTCACAGACTCTGCGGGGCGGGATTTGCCTCAGGAACACTTTGAGACAGCGACCAAGTTAACTCAGCGGCGCGTTGGCAGTCGATACGTTACGGCAACGACTCTCGTTCAACGTGAGGGTTACGCGAGTAGGTTTGGAACACTTCTGCCGAGGGATGAACGGCGTTGTCATTTATACCGCGGACTGTGTGAAATCGAGAGATTCGATATACGACAATTCGCTTATCGCAGCGCCTTCTGGACAATCTCCATGGTATCATAAAGAACGCAAATAGAATTTAGGTTTCTCTGTGAGATAGGCCTTCTTTCGTCAGATTTCCTGTCGCCTGTTGGGGAAGTTTGGCACGGATAACGACTTAGGTCAAGGGGAAGGCGGAGGAGGGCGGTAGAATGTCGGGGGAGGGTGGGGGGGAGAGAGAGGAGACGAAGGTCAACTCAAACGACAAATTTCTTTCGTTCCCACGATTGTCTGGCGGCATGCGAGTATGTACGTTCCATACCCTCACAGTGAGATTGTAGAACTCTTCTTTACTTTACGGACCATATGTTTAGCCGCACGGTTTGAAACTTTAAATGGACGCCCTGAACGTGGTAGACTTGCAGTGGAATGATATGACGTGAACCGGCGAATCGTGTAACCAATGGTTGAGATTGGCATTTTTAGCATAGATGAAATTTTTCTAAAGCCCAAACTACTTTTATGCAACTGAACAATTAGTTATCTGCTCCTTTTTGACAATTCTTTAGTCTTCGCCATATTAGAATTAGAGTGTTGAACGATGACCTCCTTCTCATGCAGCTCTCAGACACTGACTGAGGTTCACTGTTTCACGTGGACGAAGTAGATTATTTTTCTAGAAAGTTATACAGCATTCCTGTCACGTAAACCAATCTAGAATGTTCGAGAACTATTTATTATCACTTTAAAACTAATCTTATGGGTGTGTTGGATACTTTTTGAGGCGATAATCTAACACTTTTGTCGATATAATATCAATGCTTTACTATTTGTGTATTCTAATACCGAATTTGTATTCAACGTACAAAATACATAAGATGTTCAATTTTCGATTACTTTGCTGTTGTGTAAGTATGGTAAATAAACTTTTGACCATGTATCGGATATTTATTACACCCACTATATGTATACATAATTAGGGCGATGAATTTTTGACTTTTTTTATAAAAAATTATTTCCTGTAGCACGAATGAATGAACTTTTGCCTATTAATGACAAAAATTACTTTTATTCCATTGAAATATTGAAAAAGGTCATGCACAAACCCCTTTGAAATATTTATATTAAATGTATAAGTCATCAAACAGACTTGTGCAATAATTTATGTAGCATAGAATTGTATAGAATTTTCCAGAAAATCATTACGTCATCGCTTGAGCGATTTCTGTAGAGTTCCAGAATTTACTTCAGCCACTTCGCGTGCGGTATATAAGTGAGATGTTTAAAGCGGGTAGTTACTAGTTCAGTTTTAATGGCATTGATATTATTATTGCTTTATTATAATTGTTGTGTATTCTCCGGCGTTTATTGTAAAGAGATCCTGGTATTATTTGGTAAGCTACATTTAACTCTCTCACTAATTATATAATATAATAGCATATAATATTTTATTAGTGTCTGCCTTCTCTCTTATTTTTTATAATTGTAATTTGCTTGTTTTTTAATAAAATATATAAAAGCTCAATAACAATTTCTTTAATTTGTTACCTATTTAATATTTAGGTTTATTTTCTATTTCAGTTGCTGAGTACAAAACATGTAGTTCAAGAAGAGCTTTTTTAACACGGAGAAGAACAAGAAAACCTGGACAAATAACTTAGTCCAGTTTCAAGCACCATCAAGAAGAGGCAACGTGGCAGTTTATGAAGCACCCTTAAGTGAACCGAGTAGCTTGCCCCTGAAAATCCACGTTGCTGGACGCTTCAAATTTCTTGAATCCACCGCCAAAGAACGGAGGGAGAGGATCGGCCTAATTGTTGTGGAGCTAAAAGCCCTATGGAGCAAAATATTGAACTTCCCCCATGTATCTGATCAAGCCATTTGGGCAAAACTAGAAAACCTTCTGAAAGACTATCAGTACTGCAGAAGGAAACAAAACTTTAATTCCTTGAATGAAATGTTTGACGTGACCAAGGTGAAAGGCAACTGGTTGTGCAAAGAAGATGAGAACCTCTATAAACAGCAAATTTTGACCAAAGGCCAGGTTGGTTATTCCACTGGTAAACTGGCTAGTGCCAAGACCATCCACCCATCCAAGCGAAAGAAGGCAATGGAAGCGACTGTGTCCCCACTTTCCAGCTCAGCACCACCTGATTGTTCCGAAACTAGTACGGACTCATCCAATAACAGCGAAGACAGTTCTTGGGAGGATGAGAATGCAGCATCAACGAGGAAAAGGAAGCATAACCCAACAGGCTTAGCAAGACTCCTTGCTACAAGCTCAAAGCTGTCGTCCCACAGAGCAGCAAAGGTATGTCGCCAGCTTTCTGGTGAGGGCATTGAAATCCCAACCCCATGTCATACAGCAATCCACAAGGCTATCTACACGAGAGCTGCTCAGGTGAAGAAGCACTTGGTGAGCACGCTTCATCTGGAAAAGTGGAGCTTACACTTTGACGGCAAACGCATTGAGGACTTTGAATATCAGGTCGTGGTTCTCAAGAATGAAGCGAAAGAAATAAAGTTGGCTGCGCTCAAATTGAAGGATGGGAAAGCTGTAACAATTGCAAAAGGGCTCCAGGGTGTGTTAGAGGAGTTCAACCTGTGGGGATCAATTGTTATGCTTGTCGCCGACACAACAAGCGTGAATACCGGCAAAAAGACAGGCGTTGTTGTTCGACTGCAGCAAATGTTCGAAGATAAAGGTCACCCCAAACCCAAGTTCATCAGTTGCCAGCACCATGTCCTGGATCGGATCCTTCGCGTTGTCATGGACGATGAGCTCCATGGGTCGACTAAATCACCAAACATAGACTACTTCTTTGGGCAGGATTTGATGAGCAATTATGATAAATTGAAGCAGCCTTCAGCAACGGTAAAACTGAGATTAAGGAAACAGGCGGCTGGAGAGACGACATGAAGTTTTTCTATCACCTCACGCGTGTCTTCCGTCACTTCACTGAGATGAATGAGGTCCCCTTTGTAAAGTTTCAAAAGATCCCAAACATCAGCAATGCACGTTGGAACTCTCGCCCCATTCTAGCCCTTCTTGCGTTCATTCTGATGCCTGACACCCGGAGCAGACTGCGTAAAATCTGTTCATTCATTTCTTACTCATGGGCTGACCATTGGTTCAGCATCCACTTGTTCCGCGCTGAAGATTTTTATGAACTATCTGCAGC